>PVHX01024120.1:0-24475 GCA_004024805.1 Geosciurus inauris
AGATAAGAGCTCTACCACTGAGCCACATCCGTAGCCCTTCTTGATTGTATTTAATTACTTGCACTTGATGCAATATGGAATACTATCTATTGCTCTTAATAAACTCAGTAATCAAACTTTGCAGAAGCCTGAGGTTTTATTAGAAATATTAGGTAAACTAATATTAATCCCTCACTATGGTCTTGATACCTTGCAAAGGCAAATAAAATATCAAGATTCTTTCTGGGCAAGTACTATTTCTTCCTTTTATCCTCCTTAGACGAGTATCCTTATTAAAAAAAAATATTCTAGGGAGATTACCTGAGTGAACAGCCTGTTAATTCTCAGAAGACTGGCCCCTGAATTAGAAAGTGCTTTCAATTTTCTCTCAACTTTGCTTTTCTGCTCTGCATTTAGAATAAAAATACATCTTTCTTCTGTGGCTCACAAAAAAAATTGTCAGCAGTGACATTTTGCAAGAGATTCCAAGCTTGTTCTTTTTCCTTGTGTTCTCTGAAGAGAAAATGATTACACTGTGACTTGCCATTGATTAACTAAAATCATCCAACTATAGAAAGAGGAGAAAGTGCAGCCCAGAAACCATAGCAACCTCTGCAAAAATGATTCCTGTAATGACACTCTTCTTTCAGAATGTCCAGGTTTCCAGGTGGGCAATTGCTAATAATTTTTGCCTGTAGTACTGGATCATCCACAGTGGAGTTGGCCAGATATATTTGTAAGGGCCATTCTGATTATGTAAAGGGAGCACATACTTATTGCTGAGATGCAACAACAGAAAAATTAGCTTTTGATGTGTTGTATGATTAAGGAGGGATTATCTAGACTCATTTTGCTGCATTGGGAATCTATATGCCTCTGCAACCATAAATTGATCTCTTAATATCACTTGATAACTGAGAAACTAGTCTTATTTCAAACTCTAAAGAACCATTCCTGTTTTGTGGGACATGGATAACTCTCTTATCAGAAACTACTGGTATTATTCAAGAGTGAGAATATTAAAATTTACCAGTGGCATTTCAACAGTTTATTTTTCAAAAACATCTATTTGAGTGCCAATCACAAAATTCAATCGACAAGAGGTTGCAGCTCTGGAAATGAAATCTACAGCAACATTGATACCAACCAGAAAACCTGAGAGAAGCCTAGAAATGGTAACGTTTCTTTGCTTAGATCAATAGATTTTTTTAAAACCTCATTTGTAATAATCTTCTTTACTGCATTTGGAAAAAAAACCACTTTACTCCTCATATTTATACATGTGAAGACAAAAGAATACAGCAGTCTTCTATCACTGTTGCTCTGGTACTTAATTTGTTCATGTATGGTGTAACCAACTCTCAAAGGCAAATACTGGCATTGACATACAGATTGTTTTAAATGAAAACTTTTGCTTATTTGGATGCTTTATCTGAAGTTGCACTGTGCTAATGAATCTTGTATTTTAAAGCTTACCAAGGAGACTCATTCACTTATTTACTCATATTTTTTAAAAATCAAGCATGCAGAAAATAATAAATGTCTAGTGTGTGCTAAATACTTTGGCAGGCACTGGGACAATCAACATAAAAATTATCTTCTTTCGAAGAAGTTATAGACTAGAAATCAGATTGCTACTGGTTAAGAAATGAACGGATCAGAGGAGAATTTGCTACCAACTGAAGTGGCTCCAGACCTCTTATTTCTTTTCACTGGAGCTTTCCTTTTCTTTCTTCTTTATTTTTATTGGCCGCTTAGGAGCTACATCGGAGGTTTCTACAGGCACCAGTTAGATTGTAAAGAACTAGGTTTCAGACTGTGATCAAACCAGGGAAGAGAGGCAAATAACAGAGAATGTAAGGCCATAGAACGGCTTTAGGAAATCATGCATTTTTAATCCTTTTCATGTTTCTTTTTATTTTTCCATAACTGCTTACACATTCTGTAGTAAGAGTTTACTCCCTGAGTAGACAAACCATATCTACACACCTTTTCTATATCCACAGTATATAAGGATGCTTACTATATATTGATTGATCTGACTGAATTGCATTCTCATAATTTCAATGATCATATAAATGTAAAAAAAAAATCTGAAACATTGAATGCAACCTATGACTATAGAAAATTATGACGCATATTCTTTTAAGAGCTTTTATATCAGCCTTGAGCCTGAAGCTGAGTTTTAGTCATCATTTCAATCCACTTTGGGGTTATGCAAGGCTATTTCTTAAAGCTAAGTATAATGATGAATACATAAATTTGCATTTCACATCCTCCTTTTAAAGAACTAATTTAGCTTATCTCTCAGAAACAGGTTAGATTAATTTAAAATATGACTTTGGACATTGATTTCTCCAAATGAAATCTGTAAGAGGCCTGGTACATATATAAACTGTGCTGATCAGAGAAAATAAAAACAAATCATGTAGTGAGTAGAATCCATGCTTATTCCAAGGGCTTGATTTCTAATGGTGTGTAGTGAATGTTTCATTGTTTACCATTGTTAATTATTGCTTTTAACAATTAATTTGATAAAAAAATTTCTAAGATATTCATCAGGGAGTGAATTGATAAGTTGTTATGTGAAAAATGAATATGTGGTAAGGCAAGAATTCATGCGGCAAGTACTGTGGCTTTGGAGCCTGATAGTATTTGTGGAGGGATGGAAGGAGAAAGTGTTTAATTCATATTCATTGTTGGGCAGATTATGATAACTAAAGTTACATTAGAGATGGTTTTTCTTATATAAGTAAAATTTGTATGATCTATATTATTAAAAAGTCATGGAAAATGTAAAAATTATTGTCAACATGCTGAAATTCAGCTAGATGCAGAGAGAGGACTTTGAAAGAGCTGATGAGTCATAAATTACTCAAAAAGTCTTTTGTGTGCATCAGCTTTCATGATAATAAAAATACATTGTTTTTACCTAGACTGTCTGTAATGTGCAAATAGAGCTGACTGAGTAGTTGCTCTTCCCTCAACCTTGTGGTTGTTGCAGAAGAAGAGCAAGTGCAGAATAGTTAGGTGGCTTTACATATCATGTGTGCTTACATAATTAGACACTCATCAACCAGACAGTGCACTCAGAGACAGTGACCATTGGCACCTGCCTCAAAGTCTAAAGGAGGCTTCCAAGGGTTCTAGTTTAAAGCTTTGAGTTAGTTTAATCTGGTTTGTAATCCTGGCTCTGCCATCTACCTGCTTGGTGTCATTGTGTAAATTACTTATCCTCTATAAAGTCAAGAATAAGCACTTAGTCTAAAATGGTACAGAGTGTATACTTTGATTAATGTGGTGGATTGCTTAATTTTTGTATGGTCCACAGGGATAGAGAGATGGAATGGTGGAGAAGTGAAGAGGAGAGAGTTTACCCTAATCTGTTTGTTTGCTCCAGCCAAAAAGTATTGTTTTAGTGCCATGGTTCTTAAATATCAGTCTGTTGTTCAATAGATATGATGAACTACAAAAGTCAAGAGAAATTTAAGGAGAAAAAAAATACTAGAATTAGAGAGAAAGAAAAAGGGGGAGAGAGAGAGAGAGTGCGAGCGCATACACAGTTGCTATATATTTAAAAAACAAACATATAACATTGAAGAACAACTTTCCTATATGTGGACAATTACCAATTAGAACATAACAGGGAAAGAGTGCTAATTCACTATAACAATAAAACAAATAATAAATTGATTCAACAATAAAGATAGAAGAGTCATAATAAGAAAACTTAAAACATCCTGAGATAATTAAAAGAATATTTGAGTAGCTGGAAAGTACTCAATTCCCCTACAATATAGTAAATATATCAAATATTGTTAAAGTAAAAATTGTTTCATTAAAGTAATTTTTAAGTTTAAAAAATTATAATAATACAGGGAATTTACTATTATGAGTTAAACTTTTTACATTGATTTCCATAAGTGATATTGGGTTGTAGTTTTCCTTTTTTTGTAATGTTAAAGATGATAATAAGGGCCAATGACCAAAACATTTATAAGGTGATAGTGAGGGAGTAATTGTACAAGTTATTAAAACATATTTTTACATTGTAACCTAAATGGCATGTTACTACTTCATGAATAGACTTTTAGTGTGACCCACTAGAAGGCCAGAGAAGACCCTGATATTTAGAATATAATAAAGCCTGTTATTTCAGAAAAGACAGAAAATAAGCCATTATTATAAATTCTGCAAACTGGGAAAATTTGGGGAAAAAAGTTAGACCTCTGCCTCATACCTTGTATTCCTGGAAAAATACTAATCAAAATGAAAACTGACATGTTATATGCCAGGCCCTATCCTAAGCACTTCATACATAGTACAATGCTAATTTACTCCACACAGCAATCCAACCAAGTAAGGACTATAGTTAGCTCTCTTCTACAGATAAGGAATTTGGGTAACAGAAAGGTTTAGCAACTTGCCAAGACCACAAAGCTACTAACTGGCAGAGACAGCATTCACACCTGGGGAATAAAGTTGAAGTCTTTGCTGACCCTCTATGCTGGATCCTAATTGTCCTATGGTCCTGTTCTCTCAGTTTATTGATAAATTCTATTTAGTAGTATTTTATTTGAAATTTTCCCGTTGATATTTACTCATAAGTAAGATGGGTTTGAGTTTCCTATTTTCATATTTTTGCCTGACTTTTGTAGGACTGCAATTCTTGTTTCAGAAAAAAAAAATTTGGAAGGTTTTCATCATTCTATGTTCTAAAGCCTGTCAAATGGCAGTCAAATAATTTTTTTTCTGAGTATGTGGAAGGACCATGTAGTTTTCTCTCTTCACCTTAAGATCCCAAGAGATATTTCTAGGAAGGTAATTTGATTCCCCAAGAGGATGGGCATGTACACTGGAGTGGTCATGCTGTGATCCCCTTGTGGTAGCTGTCATTGGAACACTAACATCTGACATCTACCCAAGTCATTTTTCTGAAGTCAAAGGGAGGGGATCCTCAGGGTGCAGGCACGACCAGACCCATATTTAGAAGGCGACATGGTTGACTCAACCCCTGCCAAGTGACTCCTCAGGGTACTAAACAGAAGTCTTTTTTGAAGTACTGTGGCTGAACCATCCCTCTAGCAACTCTGGCTCATGCTCAAAATGATGCTCATTCTTAAGAGATTTCTTCCAGAGAAATGACTATAAAGTGAACAACAACAAAAAATTCTCGAATGGGCCAAAATACTGCCCAAAAGACTGGTTCTTTGAACAAGTCACCTCTCCCTCTGTTATGGCAAAAGGCACAGAAAGGTACAACCAGTCATATAATTTTAAATTTATAAAATTAATTACTAATGTACCCATTTGTCGGTGAGAAAAGTGAGACCCAAAAAGTTGAAACTGACTTAAGGTTTTTCTGCTTAGTGACCGGATCAAGTTTGTGCCCTTCTTTTTGATCACTCTCTCCTGCTCCACCAGGAGTAGAATTTTGTGTTCTGGATGAGGACCTGCACACAGGTTGGCTGCTCCACACTGCACTGCCTGCACCTCACCACCCTGCACGATTCCAGGCAGTGGCATTCATATAAACTAAGATACAATGGACAGTGCTGCCAACTACTGTTATCCCTTGGCTTGGACCATGCCAGTGACACCCGGGTTAAGGTGGGGAGACTTCTGTTCCCTGATTTTTGCTCTGAAGTAAATTCTTATAGGAATTTAGTTGCCACTCTGGCACTTAAGGATGAATCTACAGTGACTGAGTGGAAAGATGCTCAATGACTGACAGAATGCTTATTTCTTTGAACATAAGACATTCTTTTTAGTTCTCTTGTGGAGCCTTAGTTCGTGCCTCCTTAGGATGAATTACTTAGCAAAATTTGTGGTTCTTTTTGCAAATAAATCCTTGGCTGACATATGCTACTATGCCTTGGGACATGGACAGGTATGTCTGTCTCTTTGTGGTAAATGTGGCTTAGGTTCAATCTGAGAGCCCTTCTCCCCTCCACATGAGGATGGTAGGGACTCCTAAAAGGGTAGTACATGGTAAGGGCTGCCATGGTTCAGTGGAAAGAAAACAGAGCACAGGGTTGGGGAAACATGAGCTCCTTCCTCCCCAATTCGATGTATATGGTCTGGGTGGCTGGGGAAATGACTTCATCTCTCCAAGTCTCATTTTCTTGCCTCTGAATTGACAAAATTTGATTAGCTCTTCATTGTTTCCTTCCTATAGTAAAGATTATATGACAAAAATACCATTTTTTCCCTTCTGGTTCTCCAGAGACATTGCAGCTCCAGAAACCTCCTTATCCTGAGGTCATGACCTGACTGAGGTGAAACCATTCAAGCACAATCTTCCTTTCACTCTGCATTAACAACGTTTGCAGTGGTTGTATCTACTGTTGTCCCGAGTCCATCACTGTGGGGTGTCCATGCCCAAGGTCAATGTGATCTGATCCAATACTTGGGTAGCAAAGGAAAGCAGTCTGCATAGCTCTGGAGAATAATAGAAAATTTGTGTGACAACAGAACTTCTTGAAGCTTTGTTTGTGGCTCCAGTTGTAGGACAAAGAGGTGATGTCCTATCAGCAGTGACCAAAGAGAGACTATCAAAGCCTTCTTCAGCTACAGCATCCCTCTCTCTGCCCTGCAGTGGTACTACGAGAGAGAGAACCTCAAAAGCCAATTTGACTCATTAAATATGCTGTGAGGAATCTCCATATTACTTTCCAAAGTGGTTGTGCCAATTTGTAGCCCCACCAACAATGTAGAAGTGTTCCTTTCTCTCCACATCCTTGCCTGCATTTATTATTATTTCTATTCTTGATGCTGGCCATTCTAACTGGGGAGAGATGAGATTTCACTGTAGCTTTTATTTGCCTTGAGAATGTCAAACTTTTAAAAATATATTTGTTGGCCATTTGCATTTCTTTTTTTGAGAAATGTCTGTTTAGTTCATTTGCCCATTTATTAATTGTTTTGATGGTTTATGAATCCTTTATTCTGGATACTTATCCTCCAAATTATGCTATGTGCATGTATGAATATATCACAGTGAATTCCTCTTTTATGTATGACTATAATGCACCAGTTTAAAAAACAATAAATAAACAGAAGGAAGACATTAGAGGAAGGGAAGGGAAACAGGGGAGGGAAAGGGAAGCACTGGGAAAGCAAATGGTTAAATGCATTTATGAGTATGTCAGTGAACCCCATTATTAGGCATCACTATAACACATTAATAAGAAATTTGTTTTTAAAAAATGCCCCAAGGATTGGGGATGTGGCTCAGTGGTAGAGCACTTAACCTGGCAGGAAACTCGGAGTTCCAGTCCCACCACACACACACACACACACACACACACACACAAATAGAATATCCTTAGAAGAGACCAGGGTAGTTGTACAAAATTATTAGGACCTCACTTGTAAAATAAGGTCCAGTTCCAATGCACTAAATACTACCCCAGCAAAAATAAAGAAAGGCGGGCTCCTTAAGAGAAAACACCAAATCCCAGTCTCACCAACATTAAGGATTCTGGCAGAATTAGGACTTTCAGATGCCACTCAGTGACCAGAAGGAGCAGGTCTTAGAGCAAGCTCTCCTCCCATCTGCACATACTTGCTTACAGATTTCAGGTTCACCGGGCATTCTGAGCAGTCGCTCCTCGCCCCCCTCACGTGCCAAGGCAGCAGCCTAAGACACCCCTGTTCACTTGCATGGCAGCGTTTGAGACGCCCGTAGCAAGACTTCTGTTCCTATAGTACTCCTGCCCACTCGGCCATTCTCAGTTGATCAGGAATAGGAACCTTCCAGGGGCCCACGTGCAGATAATATTGGTCACCTTTACTTGTAGGTTTCCATTTTCATAGCCTTCAGAATAAGAGTGTTTTCTTCCTCTCTACGGTCTCCATTATGCCTTGAATGGCCACTTCCAACACATAAGGTGGAAGGTAAAGGATAAGGTAAATGCAGCTGGTGGAAGGAACAAAACCCTCACAGACTGAAAAGTCAATACTTTATGGCTGCACGTAATTTCTTCTCTCCTCAGCCTTCTACAGATGAGGAGAGGGCCACATGAGAGCTCTGTAATTTCACTAAAAGGCTCCTCAATAATACATCAAACCTGGGGGAGCGAGAAGAGCACGTGTTCTCAAGGCCGTATATCTTTGACTACAATTTTCCCCTCTTTTTCTCATTTTGCTGAAGATGAATTTATAGGACAATGTTTTCTCCCTAAAACCACATATTGAAATTGGAAAACCCCAGACAGCCAGTGAGGGCTTCTAAGTTTATTGTTTCACCTTTAGATTAGCCTCATACTTATGATGGAAAAAGGGAAAAATAAAACATCAGAATCAGACTGTTTTTCTGAAAGGATGATTTTGCTGCTTCCAACGGGTTTCTGGAGAGCCACTTTTGGGGGATGATCACGAGTCAGGAGTGGAAGGTAAGATAAAAGCTGTTAATTCAAAGTAACAGGAAATGAGGATTAATGCCAAGAGTTCTCCATCTCCATTTTGTTTTTCACTTGAGATAAAATTAAGGTGAGAAATAAATTGCTTGGTGGGAATTTTGCCCAGTGAATGTGGAACCCAGAGCTGTAGACGATATGCATAGACAATATCCAGTTATTAGCTGCACTCCGCCTACAAACAGTCCAAAGAGTTCTGTGTGAGAAAAGCTCCTGGATCCCTCAAAGCCCAAGATCCAAAATATAAAACAGACTATGATTGAACAATGAAGTTATCATGGAATATCTTCAAAAATTGTAGAGCTAACAATATCTTTCTGATGGAGTAATTTGGTTTAGTTTTTCTTTTTGTAATTTCTACATCAGTAGTGGGATAGCAAAAGCATAATTAGACTGTATACTATGATTTGCCTTCACACTTAGACAATTGGCAGGTACTGGATTGGAAAGCGGAAGTCTGGAAGTCTGAAATAATTGCAGGACAAGTTAAGGGTCCTGTCCAAGGAAATGAACAGGATTTGGGTGTCAGAGGTCTAGACAGGCATTTCATTTATTCATTTCACCATAATGTATTGGGTGGTTTCTATGTATTGGGCACTTTATCAAACAATTGAGACATATTGGTGGAATATACCAAGATCTTTATGAAACGAAGATCATTGTCTTTGTGGAGCATACATTCTAGTATTAGAATACTTGCAATTAACAATAAACATGATCACAGAGTAAATGTTATAGTTTGGAAGCTGAGGAATTCTATAGGAAAAAATAAATTAAGGCAATAGGGATCCGGGATCCCTATCATATCATATAGCACACCAGGATAACTATGTTGCTGGGTACATACATAGGGTGTGGGTGTCAAGTTCTAAATGTGTTCAGGGAATTCTGATTACAAAGGTGTTGTTTGAAGAAAAGACTGGAAAGGCATAAGGACCTCAGCCAGTTGGGTATCTGAGACAGGGCATTCCAGGAGGAGTGGTTCATACAAAGCCCACAAGATGGGAACACACCTGGCCCATTCAGAAGAGTAAGGAGGTGGGTGGAGTATAGCAGAGGTGAGCAAGGCAGAGGATAGGAGATGACATGAGAGATATAACGGGAAGAACGTAGCTCTAGTGGGCCATTGTAGGAAATTTGTATTTGTGAGTGAGATGGGAGCCATTGTGGACTTGGAGTCCTTCACGTTTTGAGTTAATCTTTCATATATCAGTTGACAGAGGAAGATTTTAGTTTAATTATCATGAAGGTCAACAGTTCAGTCTTAGCAGTGTTTCTGTCTGTACAGATTGCTTCTGTAATTGTTTGTTTTGTTACATTGTGATTTTATTACTTTCATAAAAATTAAGCACTGACCGTAATGCAATTGAGAAAAAGTTGGAAATCATTGTATCTGTGGTTCTCAGCCCTGATAATGAATTAGAATCCCCTGGGCTACTTCTACAACCAGCACCCATACCTGGAAGCTGCGATTTAAGTGGCCTAGGAAAGAACCTGAGACTTAGCACTAAAATCAACAACAAAATAAAGCACAAACCTTACCAGTTGATTCTTCTAAGCCACGTGGGTTGATCGATTTTGCGTTAAATATTTTTAAATTTAATTTAAAATTTTAACTTCCTCTTTTTTTTTTTTCAGTATAGGGGATTGTTCAACCACTGAGCCATATCCTCAGCCCATTTTTGATTTTTTATTTTGAGACATTGCTGAGGCTAGCTTTGAACCTTTGATCTTCCTGCCTCAGCCTCCCAAGCCACTGGAATTACAAGCATGTGCCATGGTGCCAGGCTTTACTTCATGACTGACACATAATAACTCCATATTTGTGGGATATAGCATGGCATTTCAATACATGTATAGGTATAATGATCATCTAGATCAGTGTAACTGGCACATCTATCACCTCCAACATTTATCATGTCTTTGTTTTGGGAACATTCAAAATCTCTACTAGCTGTTTCAAATACACAATTAATCATTGTCAACATAGTTATCCTGGTGTGCTATATGATATGAAAAGCTGTTTCTCCTATTCAGCTGCACTCTGTACCTGTTGGCCCTCCTTCCTCCATCCTCACTCCTACCCCACCTCTGTTTTCCCAACTCTGGAAATCACTATTCTCTGCTCTACCTCTACAAGATCAACTTTTTAACCTTCATATAAGTGTGAGCATGCACTGTCTTTCTGTGCCTGACTTATTTCACTTAACATGATGAATGCCTGGCTCATCCATATTGCTGCAAATGACATAAAATCTTTTGTTTTATGGCCAAATAATATTCCATTGTATATATGTGCCATATTTTTTAATCCATTCATCCATCTATGGATTGCTGTGAATGTAAATTAATACGGCCATTATGGAAAATAATATGAAGTTTTCTTTTAAAAGTACATATAAATTTACCATATGATACAGTAATTCAGTGACTGAGTGTATATACAAGGGAAAGGAAATCAATATATTAAAGACGTATCTTCATTTCCATGTTTATTGTAACACTATTAACAATAGCCAAGTACAGAGTCATCCTAGATGCATTAAATGTTTTGAAGGCAAAAATCTTTAGCTGACTGAACTAAAATTAGCTGACCATGTATTTATTTGGGATTAAAAGAATTAAATGTCAAGAATATGCATGAAATCCTCAAAAGATATCACCAGATACAATATTTTCTATGTAAATAAAAACCCCACTTCAGTCATATTGTGCAAATACCTTGTATTTTATTTTACTTATAACTACTGAGTAGTTTTTTAAATTGAGAACTTTGGAGGCTCTAAAAGGCATTTTCTCTGATGGTGAGAGCCTGCATATGCAGTGGACTGGATGTACTTCCCCACTACCCAGTCCTGAGTCCAGGGAGGCACCACTCACCCTAACAAACTAATCAAACAGCCACTTGAAATAAGAATGAAAAACTCATTGTGTACTTGCTATTTCTGCAAGGACAAAATAAAAAGCAAAATAGAGATAAAGAAGAGAGCTAATGATGGGAATTTATTTTTCCATTTTTTATTGATACATAATGACTGTATGTTGAGATATAGTGTGGCATTTCTATACATGTATACAACATCCAATGATCAGGTACCCTTCTTGGTGTTGGGAACATTCAAAATCCTTTCTTTTAGCTATTTTGAAATATACAATACGTTATTGTTAACTATAATCTACATATTGTGTGATAGAACACTAGAACCTATTCCTCTTATCTGATTGTATTTTATTTCTGTGTAGCTCTTTGCCTCCCTGTATGTTTAGATGGCAAATAGAGCCTACCTCTTACCCCCAAAGATATTGCATCATCTGTATAAGACCACCTTTGGTTATTTCAAAGTGCAGTTTGCAACATTATTATCCTCACAGTTCTGTATTCATTATGTAATTCTCACAACAATCCTAAATATTAGGTACCATTTTACCCAACTTTTATATATGAGGAAGCCCAATTTTGTGCCTTCTTGCACAGCTAGAGCATTGCAGTGGCTTGAGCCCCTTCAGTCTGGCTTCAAGCTACTCTAACCTGCCTTGCTCCATTTGACTACAAATGCTGGGTACCAATGCAGTTTCTTTAACTGCTTAAAAATAGAATGTAGGTCATAGCCATTTTTGCTTAATATTTTCTCAAGATAAAATATTCTCAGAATTTGTACATTCATTATGCAATCTCAAATGAGCATAGTAGCTCTCATTTTTCTCTTGGCACTTTATGACGTAGATGGCACCAGGAAGCACATTCTGACATCAAAGATAAACAAAATAGGGGATGGGGGTGTTTGTAACTCAGTGGGAGAGGCTTGCCTAGCATGAATGAAGCCTTGGGTTTGATACTCAGCACCACAAAAACAAACAATGCTTCCCCACCCCAACACACACACTAAAGGTAAAAGATTTTGTAAACACCACCAAGTAAATTTCATCTTCTTCCTTGGAAATGGCTACCTACCCACTCATTTCAACCTGATTTGATCATTGCCTTCAAAAGTTGGCAGTCAAAAATCCTATTAACATTAGGGTGAAAAAAGTCCAATCTTGAAAAGCCGGATTACCCAGATGGAACAGAGAAATCTGTTACTGTCCTCCAGATATCAACAGTGTATAATTAGCAGCTGCTAAAATAATAGAAATCAATTGAACAAAAATATGGTATGCTCTGCATTCATTTATCAAATACCTTATGTTTCCAAACACTGCTTTTCACAGTGGCTGCAAAGCATTCACAGGGGCATTTCAGCATGTGTTCCTGGGCACAGGGAATTGACAGACTTCTTTTTGAAAAATTTCTCAAAAGAGCTATTACTATATCCAACAGGCAAGCTAGACACGACTATTTTACATCTGCATGATGAAACAATACATTTATCAAAAGCAACCTTCAAGTAGGATCCTATTATCAAAAAAACGTCAGCAGCCTGTCTCCCTGGGAGACAGCGAAACCCCGCATTTATCTAAATTATCTCAGTAATATGACAGAGTGATTGCTCACTAATGGTCAGTAACAGTTTTCTTTGTCATTTTCCTAGTCATTACCTCCTCAGAATGAACTCCAGAATAAACTGCTGGCAGTCCGTGACTGGAATGCAAATTTCCTCTTTGCATTTGTGGCTGGGTTCTCTAAAAACATATGAACTTGGCTAACACAGCGTCTGACATTTTCATTTTGCGAAAAAGAACACCCTGCCTTAGAAAGCCTGATCAACACAGAGCAGAGATACTTTACATGCAAACACAACATACTGTTTAGCATTTCCCCTGCTTGGGCATTCTGTCCTTCAACGGATAAAGCGATAAAGCGTGCGTAGACTGCATGCTCAGAAAGAGCTGGTGTGGAGGTGTCTGCAGGTGTGGGCTTTATTTCTGTGGCTTTTTCAAGCTCTGCTTCAGGTCTTCATTGTTCAGACCACCCTTCTTTGAAGATAGTGATTGCATAGTCAAACCAAATACCCTGTCAGCAGATTTCATGAATATTTTGCAGCAGCGACGTTAGTATCCAAACCCCTGTTCTTTCTGAGAAAGGAGGTGGCCAATTGTTTGTTGATTGTGCTTTTCTACCCAGCAAAGGCTAAATTGGACTTCAGAAAAGAAAAAGCTGAAGCCACAGGGAGAAGGATTTGAAAGCAGAACTGCCCCACTCCCAGCAAGAAATAGAGCTAAGGAAGCTTTTAAGAAGATTGAAAAATGTAGAACCGGCTGTATTAGGGAAAATAGGTTATTGTAGTTTAAGGTGGTCACTGCAGTGGTCAGTCCAAATAACAGCAGCCCAAACAGTGAACAGAAAACCAGAATGGCAGCTACAGTAATCAGCACAGGTAGGATGGGCTCTCTCTGCTGTGCTCTCATCCTGTGCAGGCTGCCACCTTATGAAAGATGAAATGCAGTGAAACTAATGTCTAGACATGTGAGTACCAACACAACTCCATGCATAAACAGCACGAGCAACTCAGCTGTCCTCTTTAGGCCTAGGGCAATCTCCACCACAGATTCTTTCTCTGGCTGTTGGTTTGTTCACTTAGAAGACAACTCTCTGCCCAGCATTTTCTAGCATAGTCCTGACTTGTAGTGATGTGTCCCACCTACTTGGAAGACATACATATTTATCAACAGACATATCTTGACTGTGGATTCAGGAAAATATGCTCATTCAACTTACAGAAGCCAGACCTCTGCTGCCTTCAGTCACAGGCCCTCTCTGTCATCCTGCCATTATCTCTCTCTTTGCTACCTGGGCCCTGTCATCGGTCCAACCTTGCTCCCAAGGGAACCCATATTTCAGCTGTCCAGAAGCGGAATCATAGATTGGGCAGCCTGCAAGGCACATGAGCACCTCAAAGGTATCTTACCCAGAATATGAAACTCAACATTTTCCCTCTCAGACTTGAGATTTTGTTCAATAAGTTTCACAAACCAGATGTCTGATAGTTATCCTAAAAATCCATGTTCTCCAACACTTCTAAGACACCCCCCAGCTGATCCTCTCCTGCTCTCTGGAAAATATTTCCACCTCTACGTGGTTGATACCACTGCAACACATACCTGCCCCCCCAACAAACCCTGCTTAAAATAGTCCTTCAAACTCACAATTAGTCTCTATTTCTGGTTTATTTCATTCCAGACCATTTTCCATACTGCTTTCAATTTTTTAAATTAAAAATACTAAAAATTACCTTGTCGCTTTCCAAATTTCAAATATATAACATCCTCCCAGATTCTCCAAATTCCTTATCATGACATTGATTTAACCCCAGCCCAGTGTCTGCCACTCAATCGTTAAAGGCAGTTCCAAAAACCTTACATCTCATCGTGTTTGTTGTGTATACATTCCGTTGTAATATGTTCATGCAGTCACTTTTGTCAAAATTGCCCTTCCCTCTGGGTGTGCTGGCGCATGCCTGTAATCCCAGCAGCTTGGGAGGCTGAGGCAGGAGGATTGCCAGTTCAAAGCCAACCTCAGCAAAAGTGAGGCACTGAACAACTCAGTGGACCCTTCCTCTAAATAAAATAAAAAATAGGGCTGGGGATGTGGCTCAGTGGTCAAGTGCCCTTGAGCTCAATCCCTGGTACCCCCTGCCCCCATATTGCCCTTCCCTCTCAGCTCCACGTTTTTATATCTTTCAAAAGCAACCTTAAATCTCATCATCTTTTTTAAAATTCCATTTCATCCCATAAGCAAGTTAACCTTAACTTCATTTGATTTTTTTCTCTACACATTTTCAGCTCAATTTCCATTGCCCAACATAGCACTTCACACACTGAATTATACTTGTTGGCTTGTTTCCCTTCCTAATCTGTCAGCAATTAGGGTAGAAACTATGTATCCACTCACCTCAGTTATTTTAAAAAAGTAAAGCATGAATTTTTTAAAAAGGAAAATTACTTTTCTTACAAGATAATACTTTAAGTCCAAAGACATTTTCTGCATGAATGATATTAACCCATCTTTTGTCTAGTAGTCAGATGTTGGGTAGTGCAACCACTCAGAGAGCAGGTGAGGAAAGGGATGTAACTCTGGCTTGCTGGACTATACAGCAAATCTGTTGACCACAGGTATGAGGTGTGAAAGAAACAAAGGAACAATACGTCTGTCTATACCACCACTGAGACTTTATGCTGTCTTTTCAAACCCTTTTTCCCTCCCTTATAATTTTCCATGAATCAAAAGTCTTTTTATTTGAATTTGGATGTAATATAAGATTTGGGAGTCACTTGTTCAGAGCTCTTATGTCATTCTTCTTCTGATTAAGGAGAGTGCTTGGCCATGTTAACATCCAAGAATCCTTGCTCTAACAGAGAGGAAACTGCATCATTTCAGAGGAGGAGGCTGAGTATATTGTGCATGAAGATGCACTGAATCAGTAAACTTGAGGTCATGATAGAAAGTCAGAAGCTTGGGGGCCACAAACTGATTATAATAAAAATTTCTACCTCCCCCAATGACAGCATCACTGTATTTTTACCCAGTACCAAACAAAGACTTCTGTTCACAATGTGGACAACAAGTCATCAAAGGTTAAATTATGTTCATAACATCTATTTAAGAAGCCAAATGAGTGTAGAATATGCTTTAGGAGGAATTTCTCCCAAACAGTATAATTTGGAGCATCTTGTGCCTAAAAGCATTTCTGCCACCTGGAAATTTGCCTCTGTCAATTTGCTCTTTCTCAACTACAGCAAAATCAACTGAGGTGTTTATCATACCAATAGACTACTAGCTCCAAGACACTAATGTATCTGAAATTCAGTTTTAGTTTTAAACAGTTTGAGGGAGTGCTTTGCATTGTTGCAAGAGATCAATAATGGACATGAACCACTACATATATACATATATATATGTATATGTGCATATATATGTGTATGTGTGTATATGTATATGTGTGTGTATATATATATACATATGTGTATATATATATACACACATGTATAAAGAAGAATGAATTGTGTTTAAAACAAGCCAAAGACATTCAGAATCTTAGTTTGTATTTAAGGGTCTATTTATAGTTGATACCACTTTCGCTATCAATGTGCTTTTGATAATAAACCTCTAAATATCTTGAAATAACTGAAGAAAGTCCTCCTTCTCTCCCTAGAGGTACCCAGAGAAGACTGACAAATGGTAAAAGCATGAAACCAAGCTATAAAGAGAAGTATATTCAGCTAGAAGAAGGTAAATCCAAATTCCATAATATTTTTTAATGTTATTTAAATTAATGTCCATGAGTGAAACACATTGCAGAGGGGCAGAGAATTGTTTGTGTGTGTGTGTGTGTAAAGGCAAATAGGAAAGTAAAAAGAGAGATAAGAAAGTAAGAGAGCTTTATTTTCAGACATTATGTTTCTTCCAAGTAGTGAGTGATAATTCTAAATGACATTTAAGATCTTTCCCGCTCCAGGTTCCGTGATTCCAGGTCTGAATGTTTATTTTACTTGGAAGACAGTGCATGATTGGCAGAAATAATAACTTAGCTGCAAATAGAATCTTATTTACATTTTGTTGTTGCTGTTAGAGCTATTCAATCTCCAGCTTCTTAAAAAAATAAGTCCAATAGAATCAGACAATAAATCTCCTTGAGTGACCTTCAATCTAACAGCAGCTGTGTTCTGTGCTACCCCAGAGACGAAAGTCTGCTGTTTTCCTACAGAAGTCACTGCAGAGAATGTGTTGGCCTACTGCTGCACATATAAACTCTTTCAAACCCCAAAGACACAATCTGGATCTTGCATACAGGCCAGATTCCCATCACCTTCTGTGCTCCGTGTCTGTGCTTCCAGATTCCATTGCGCTGCTGTCTGCATCTGTTGTTGAGCAAACAGCTTGGTTTAAGTGTCTATTTGTTGTGCAGAGAAATGTTCTCTAGGATTTTAGCTGAGAGTGATTTTGCCAGCTTGGAGAATGAGAGTACAAATGATGGCTTACTCAAGGAAAATAAATCACGTCTTGGAGATTGGAAAGCTATTCAATTTGGAGTGAGCTAGGAGTCTCCCTTGTGAGCACATCCGATCATTCCGGGGGCATCCAACCCCTACAGACAATGATAAAGCATTTCCATAAGGAGACTCTGAACTTGTCATGGAGACAATGTGCCCACAACTTCTCACTCTTTGTTCATTCAATTCTATAAACACTGAAATTATTCCCTGTGAAGATTTGGAGGTCAGAAACCATTAGATAGTAAAATAAAACCCATGTATTTAGACATAAGGACCCTATTTATCTATTGCTATTCAAAGCAGAATAACAGGCAGCTTGGAAGAAGTTTCAGTCCCACTATTATAAAATTGCCTCTGGTTAAGATGGAAGAGTCACCAGCATATTAGCACTCCCAGATTCTTTGCAGCCCACGGGCCTGCCTGTCATTATCCAAAGAGCCTAGTCTTGATCTTTCCACAATGAACTTATGTCAGTACTTCAATCATCCACCTGCTGCATTCGATAGCCTTCTGACGATCATGTCTCTCTGGGGAAGGAAGGGTTCCCTCCCCAACTGAGGACTTTGGTAGACTGTCATGCATACACAATAGATGTATATCATATATGAACATGGACAAGTGACAAGTAATGGAAATTGTTACAGCACAGCCATGACTGTGTTGCTGATATAGAACAGCAATATCTTTTCCTTCTTTGAATGAAAATATGTAGATGAACCATGTTGCTGTGAACCTTTTGGTTAATGCAGAGCAAATGGCCTGGGGCATGACAATGTTGAAAACCACCTGGGAAGTTAGATGCTTGGTTGTCCCAGGAAAAGTTGGGTCACTATAACTCCTAAACATTAAAAATGGTAGGTAGTGGGCTGTGGCTGTGGCTCAGTGGTAGAGCGCTTGCCACGCATGCGTGAGTCACTGGGTTCGATCCTCAGCACCACATAAAAATAAAATAAATAAATAAAGAGATTGTATCCATCTACAGCTAAAAAAATGTTTAAAAAAATGGTAGGTAGTTAAGTCATGGAGGAAGGGATTGTAGGATTATATGGAAGTAGAACTGTATGAGACACTTTGTTTTATTAATTTGGAGGTAGGGGGCAGCCACCAGAAAAAAATGCACAATTCACTAAGAAGGAGGGTAGAAACTCCTATGCCTTCCAACTTTTTTTTTTTAGAGATTTTTTTTTTTTAAATCTTTTCTTAGTTGTAGATGGACACAATGTCTTTATTTTATTGCTCTGTATGTGGTGCTAAGGATCGAACCCAGGGCCTCATGCATGCGAGGCAAGCGCTCTACCGCTGAGCCATAATCCCAGCCCCCAACTTTTTTTTTTAAAGAACTCATGCTTTTGTTGGAGAGAAAACTCAAGTGAAACCTAAATTTTTTTAAAAAAAATTATTCTAAATGTATAAGCAAGCATATAGTATATATCATATGGAGAGAAATAAAATTTTAAAAACAAAATAAAATAAAAAGCCTTACAGCTCTACTTTCACCATTATCTCAAATATATAATCTTTAGTCTTGTCCTATTTGATCTATATTGGTTTTAGAAAATGCTATGTATGTAGAACACAGTAAATCTAGTGTTGTTATACTTTATGCTTTATAGATGATAATTATTCTAAATCAGTGAAACTCCCTTATGTAAATCTGCTCCTGCCAGAAGGTATCAATAGTCCAAATAAGCTGTTCAGTCTTATTTAGATTAACACCACTATTACTTCCCTAGAATATATTGTAGAGCATAAAAAAATAACAAGGATAGATGAATTAAAGGTATATAAAACATTTGAGGCATTCTTTATTATTAATAATCTTTTATAACTATAACATAGGCAAAATACTACATTAAATGCTTCATATTACGTATTTTCCATTTAACTTAAGAATACTTTTTTTAAAATTTTTTTTTTTTAGTTGTAGATGGACACAATACCTTTATTTCACTTATTTTTATGTGGTGCTGAGGATCGAACCCAGGGCCTCACATATGCGAGACAAGCACTCCACCACTGAGCCACAACCCCAGCCCAAGAATACTTTTTATATATGAAGAAACTGAGATAGTTCAGTAGCTTATTTAGGTCATACTAAGTAAATGGTAAATGCAGAATGTGAATAAAAGAACTGACCTATCCCAAAGGCCTCTTTTTCAACATGCTACTTCCTGTTAAGCTACTTTTAAAGGCATAATATATTGGGAGGCTGAGGCAGGAGGATCACAAATTCAAAGCCAGCCTCAGCAACTTAGCAAGGCCCTCAGCAATCTAGCAAAATTATGTCGCAAAATAAAAAGGTAGGTGGGGGTGGGCTGGGGATGTGGCTCAGCGATCCAACTTTTTTTTTTAGTATTTCTTTTTAGTTGTTGATAGACCTTTATTTTATATATTCATTTATATGCGGTGCTGAGAATCAAACCTAGTGCCTCACACATGCTAGGCAAGTGCTCTACCACTGAGCCACAAGCGCAGCCCGATCCACCTTTTTTTAGGTAAACCTTGTGTGAGAAAAATTTCCAGATCCTCAAATGGTAAAATGCTATTTGCTTGATTGAATCTGGCTTAATCAATTTCTTCTTGTATTTAAACTTATGGAAAAACATAAAATGATTTAAAGAATCATTTATTTAAAATATTAAAATACTAGAATTTCAAATCAATACATAATATTTTATTTATTTTCTATTTTAAATTATGAAATACCAAAATCATATAGAAATACATGTAACAGGCACTTATGGAATGACTCCACCTAGATTAAATAATTAATGCAAATATTTTGTCATTTTTTTTCATGTCCTTCATTTTAAAAAATACAATTTTACACTCAAATGCCAGTAACCTCACAGGTTTCTTCCTCTCTAGAGTTTATCCTTATCCTCTAAGAGTAAATATGGTTTTCATACTTTATTTGTGTGCCTATAATCAAAATAGAAAATATAAAAATTTGAAGAAAAATATAAAGCTTCTGCTTTTAACCTTTGAATATGTAATATTGCCTTCTGATACCTTTCTGCTACTTGCCTTTCACTTATTTATTCTAAGATGTTTTAGTATATTAAATACACTGCTCTCCAGTGTCCTACGCTAAAAGTTCCATTCTTCTAGGCAAGAGCAGTCTTACTCTTTCAGTGCGCATGAGCTGCGCGAGCTGCTTGACTCCACAGTGCGCATGAGCTGCTCCGGTTCTAAGGTGGTGTTTATAGGTGGCACTGCAGCTGCTTAGCTTCCTTTAGACTAGGCACAGCTAACTGGCTCTCCAAATGTGCAGTCCTACCAAGCACTAAAAAAACACATCACCTTTATTTGCAAACTTTTTTTCCCCTAAGTTAGCTTTTCTGGAATTGCCTATGGGATTGTGTGGTTGATCACTGAGATTTCTTTTTTAGTGGATTGACTTTTCAAAAAAAATTGGGGGCTTGTTGGGGAAGTTTGTTAGGATGCCATTGTTCTTTTCTCAGTCTTTGCATAGACTAAACGGCTTTCCATTGCCTTCTAAGAATGTGCTGTGCAACTTCTCCAGTTCTCTACTTGCTTCTCAAGCATTCTGCAGGTGTTATTTGTCTAATCAAAGTGCTTTATGTGCAATGTCTTATGACTTACCAAGATTTTACTTTATGGTTTTTGCCAGGTTTTTTTCTCTTATTTAATAAATCTTATTTTCCAGTATTCAAATTAGGTTTCTCTACACGGCCCCCATAAATTGTTAAAGCTTTTCACTTCATAGGTTGGTCACCACTAACTAACTGTATAGTTTTGGGTAAGTCACTTGACTTCCTTCCCTTGGTTTCTTTACTGGTTTAAGGGGATAGTAGTAGAACCTATCTTGCAGGGTCATTGTGAGGAGGAATTGAGTCCACACATAAAGAACTTTGAAAAGTATCTGGAACATAGTAAGGCAACATATGTGCTGGCTATTTTTATTAATATCAAAATCATCAGGATTACAACCATTTAAGTCAATGATAGCCAAAACATGCTAGGTCTGCATTATGTTTAAAAGGAATACAGAAATACTGAATAATTTTAGACTGTATTAGAAATACTTATGATGTGCTAAAAAAAATCCACAAAATCAAGTGATATTTATACATTTCAAAATATGGTAATTATAACAAAGGTAAATTTTAAAAATAGCCTTTGGAAAAAATTACGAGTTCAAATTACAGGAGGATTGCAAGTTCAAGACAAGCTACAGCAACTTAGCAAGACCCTAAGCAACTTAGTGAGACCCTGTCTCAAAATAAAAAGGGCTAAGGATGTAGCTCTGTGGTAAAGCAGCCCTGGGTTCAATCCCCAGCAAAATAAGTAAATACATACATACATACATAAATAAATAAATAAATAAATAAATAAATAAATAAATGTTTGCTGAATGCTCCTGACAAATAATATACAAAATGTCTAAAGCAAATGGACAAAAAAGTCAACTACAAAAATATTACCCTAAGGATACATGCCTAGCAATAATATACTGATAAGTAATGTACTGATAAAGCCAAACAGTGATACTACATAAAAATACAAGGAAAATCTACCAAAAGCATAAAAAGTATATAATAGTCATGAATTTAATTCCCTTAACCACTTATCTCTAAAACACAAAAAACAAATCCTGACAATATTATTAGGAGAAAATAACAAAACTATAACCAGAGTGCAAGATGTTAATATAGTTCTTTCAGAAGCAGAGAAACAACACAAAAATTTTAAAATGACTTTTAGAAGATTTGAACTAAAAAAAAAATAAGGAGACTGCCTCTCTCTCTCTCAAGATGAGATAGATCCATTCCTCCACCCTTTAAATAGATATTTGTAGGGTTTTGTTTGTGTGGTTTTTTTTTACTTGAAAGCTGAACACTGTTTATTTCAATCACAATTTACACCCATGCAGTGGTTTTGAGAACACAGGGAATGTTTACAAAAACTCACATTGTTTACATCATAATTTCAAGAAATTCAGAGAATAGATAGTACGTAAATATATTCTCTGAGCACAAAATTAATTCCTTTTCAAAAATATATGTTAAAAAACTCTAAAACACCCAAGTTGCTCATGTTTAAAGATAAAAAGAATTTAGAAGAGAACCACTACAAAAGCATTATTTAAAAATGTGATATGTGCTTTGAGTGGTATATGTGAAGATAAATTTACAGTCTTATATGCACTTGTTAAAGAAATGGAAGATGATTTAATAAATAAATTCACTCAACAAAATGAATTCAAAGGAAGGAAAAAGATGCAGAAGAAAGCAGAAATTCCGTGATCAAAACAAAAGAGAGAAGCAACAAAACCAACTTTATCTCCCACATCTTGTTCGAAATTAAAACTGAGCTTCTTCAGCAGGAAACCTTATTTCCTCAATTTATTCAGCGAATACATTTTAATGTAGCCAGTGGGAGTGTGAAAGGTGGAGATGGAGACTCTACTAGAAAACAGGCAGTTGATTTTTCAAAAGAACTTTTAAATGGCAAATTAACTTTTTCAATTATGAGAATGTGCTCATTAATCTCTAACAGAAAGAGAAAATGCAGCCCAGACACTGACCTCTGTAAGTACCTCTCTACTTGGTCTTGCCCTGCCCAGTAGAGCACAGTGGTCCCATCCTAGCTGATGCTCCTAGGTAGGATGCTCTGTATTGTCTCTGTCAGCTATGATGGGGATCATGTTGTATTAGCAACAACCTTGATTTTCCAGAGTTGACAAAGAGGAGCGGATGTGACTTGTGCTGGCAGATTGAGGTCAGTGGGGCCTGTCAGCATAGAGGAGCTTGCTGGCTTATCTCTGCATAGCTTGCTCTTTCTCTTACAAACATTCATAGCGCTAAGCAAAATTTCAGTGAGCTGGAACCCTCTTCTCATTTAGCAGATGTTTTGGCAAATTATATTTTTGCTGATAATCTGAATAGAAGTGGCAATAGCAGTTAGTGACTTCCTGACACATTGAGTTCCCTGCAGGAGAAACAAATCAAATGCAATTAATGATTTCTTCTTAAGAGTGAGATTGGTCTGATCTTCCAGGATTATAGTTCAAGGGCATACATTGCATGACCACTTCTGTCTTGGGCATGACCTATAGGTCACATAAAACTGCAACAAATGGCACACTACTGCATAAAACAACGCATATTCTCTTGAGAAATATGACTCCTATTTTTGTTTCAGGTATACTTTTTGCCATGACATGTATACAATGACAAATCTTCATCTTTGGAAGTAACCATTATCATAAAAATCAACCTAGCTTTTGCAAAGCTGAATTTGAATACTTTGTTAAGCAATTATTAAGACTAAATCTAAAAAGTTACAGCATCTAATTAAAGCTAAAGAGAACCACATTTCCTTAATCAGAGTTGTACATTTATTAAGTATTTTGCATTCAAGAGACCAAAAGCAAACTAATTAATAGGAAATACATGGTAGACATTGGGATAGGCAATATATGCCACTAGTTTCAAACTAGAAATATTAAACGTTACACCACACAACTAACATATTTTTAAATTTTTAGACTACTCAATAGAAATCAACATAATAATAACCAATAGAAGTAAAAGTTATTTTTCCATAACTAGAAACTCAACAAATTTTCTCCCTTTGCTGAATAAATTGAGGAAATAAGGTTTCCTGCTGAAGAACCTCAGTTTTAATTTAGAACAAGATGTGGAGAAAGTAGAGGGATTATGTTTTTTAACTCCTTATTGTTATTGTTCTCATGGGGAAATTTATTTTTAATGATATTATAGAAATTCCCAAGACACTATCAGAGCAAACTTGCTTTTGTAAATGTATTTTGTTTATCGATAATTTAGTCAAAATTTATGTGAACTTTGTGCTTGCACCTGAGTTTCTTGAATTATTTTCTCTAGAAGAAAATATTCTTTTGCTTGCCTGTTTCTGGGGCCCTGTATAAAGACAAAACAACACAAACAGCAGATTTTCAAAATCACCATAAGAATTCAAAAGGAAACTTCCCATAGCCATCATGTAGCTGAAGCCCATGAGATTATATTTATTCCCAAGTGGTTGAAAACATTTGCTTCAGTGGAGCTGATTTCCATGGTTTGTTTGCCATCACAAAACCAGCATCAATCTTATGGCCAATAGAAGATCCATGAGACAATTGGTATGTTAGGGGCTTT
>PVHX01024121.1:0-24562 GCA_004024805.1 Geosciurus inauris
TGGGCCGGCCCAACAATCTACACTTTTAGAATTTTTCATCATAAAATCTACACATCTTAAGTGTTCTGGTAATGATTCCTTAGCAAAGAGGGAAGAGCTCTGTATCCACAGGCCACAACAATATCTGCTGCAACATCATATGACCAGAACACAAGCACTTCTGTATAGGATTACTGAAAGTCATCTTTAGGACATATCTGAACAAGCTCATCATTATGGCAAAGGATCATTGTTCAGCTGCTTTGTGTCTGTAACTTTAGATGTCATATGTGCTGAAACCACACTATTATGCTTTTGGTGATCTAGAATATATATACAACTAAATATGGCACATGACCATCTCTGTACTGCTGTATAAAAAAACAGTTCCATATGATTTTACAATACAAATTTATATATCTGATATCTTTCTTCATTTGATATTGATACAGCCTTCTTTGCATAATTTAAGGCTTAAGCTATTTGCTTGCTGAAGCCAGTTATCTTTATCTTAGTCATCATGAATAAAAAAGATAAAAATAAGGTTCCTAATTCTCCTCTGTCACTATGTTTATAGTCATGCACCATTAGGTGAGGCTGTATGCCCAACCTTTAAGAATGTTACAAAATAGCCAGGAGAAGTGACACAAACTTTAATTTCAGTTACTCAGATTGCTGAGGTATTAGGAGCATGTTTGAGATCAGCCTTGGTAACTGAGTTAGACCCTGTCACAAAACAACAACAAAAAGGCTGAGAATAAAACCCAGTGATAGAGGACATGAGTTCAATTTGTAGTATTGCAAACTATTTTAGACAATGTGAAACAAAAGAATTATTAAAATTTTATTTATCATATATACTTCTCTTTAGCTACAACCTCCTAACAATTTTGCATAGGTATTGAACCCAGTGTCCTAACAGCCCACAGAATGCAGAAGTGTTAACACAATTTTAACACAATGATTAACTTGTTAAAATTAAATCAAGTTTTAGGCAGTTACAAATGTCTAGATAAAATGGGGGTCAACAGATTCTTGACTAAAATAGGCAATATTGCCTTAATATACATGGAAACACTTCCAATGTTTAAACCTTAGGAAATAAGACACCATTTACAAAGGGGTAATTACCCCAGCACTTACTCTGACATCCCAATTTTGCCTGTTTACAAACCAGAAAAGAAACAGTGTGGTGATGTCTATCTGTAATTTCAACTCAGGAGGTTGAGGCAGGAGGATTTCAAGTGCAAAGTCAGGTTCAGAAACTCAATAAAGCCCTGTGCAACTTAGCAAAACCCTATCTCAAAATAAAATAGGACTGTGCTGGGTATAGTGGCACACAACTGTAATCCCAGTAGCTTGGGAGGCTCAGGCAGGAGGATCACTAGTTCAAAGCTAGCCTCAGCAAAAGCAAGGTTCTAAGCAACTCAGTAACCCATGTCTCTAAATAAAATACAAAATAGGGCTGAGGGTGTTGCTCAGTGGTCAAGTATCCCTGAGTTTAATCTCTGTAACCAAAAAATAAACTTAAAATTAAATGAGGCTGGAGGTGTGACTTGGGGCCTAAGTGCCCCTGGTTCCACTCTCTGGTATCAAAAATAAAATCAAATTTTTTGAATAAATGTCACTACCTAACTTTCCAAAGAATTCAGAAATATTTATAATTCATGTAGTCAATAAGACAAGAGTTTTGGATTTTAGAACAAGTAGAGTTGTTCCTGAATTCCAGTAAATTTATTTAGTAGTTGTGAGATTTTGCAAATTTATTTTTTACACTGAACAACTATGTAAACTTCATCTATTTCAGAAGGCAGAATGACACTGAATGCCATCATGTCCAAAATTCTCCTGCCTTATCTGTATACGTAAAGTTGACCATGTGTTTTATTCCTAAAGTAGAATGTGTTTTCCAAACTTTGGATCTGGGCTTTTTAAAATTTTCATGAATTATGCAAAGCTCTGGTTATGAAAGTGTATTAGACACGTATCTAGTTGTAAAGTATCTTGAAAGCTTTTGATTTTGCTTTCAGAACACTGTCACCTCTATGATAACAAGCCTACATTAATTTATTTGATTCTGAGATGTCCTGGGGAGGAGAATCAGGGTGTTTTTATTGGCAGCTAGATCACCCTCTGAAGTTCAGTAATCTTATTAACCACCAACTAATCAGATGCAGTAAGATCCCAGATTAACCCAGCCTAAACTTATGACCAGCCCAAACATGAATTAATAAGTTGTAGAGTGAGTTTTTAATCCCTTCATATAGGAGCTCTCTCCGTGCCTTCAGCGCCTCCTTTGCTGATTGACTATCTTCAATGCCTCCCTTCTCCTTAGTCCTATGTTGATTGGTTACTTTGAATACTTCCCCTCTCCTTTACCATATGCTGATTGGCTACTTTGAATGTTTCCCCTCTCCTTTCCCCCATGCTGATTGGCTGCTTTCTGTGCCTCTCCTTTTCTCACTCTATGATGATTTGCTGTGCACCTGACATGGATCAATACCCTATTGGCTGTAACCTAACCTCAGGGCCATGAATGGTCTGCGGACCCTATATAAATTGTTGCACTACCTGAAATAAAAGGGTGTGCTTCTCTCTCTGGCAAAGCAGTTTTACCTACCCCCAGTGTCTGGGTGTGAGACTCTGTGACCATCCACCCCATAAAGCTTCTTCGTCTGGGACCCCAGACCTTTTCCCATGGGACCCCATTCCTCAGTCCCCTTGTCCCACAGGAACCCAACTCATCAAGTGAACCCACATAAGACACAACATAAACGACATCTGGCACGTGCCAATGTGCTCTAGTGGCCTGCTTGATGTCTTGGACTCAGAAAGTTATTTTGTGATGTTCCCCTGTATTTCTTGTCTTGCTGGTGAAGGTAACATCAGCCTTTTTGTGGTCCTCTGTGTCTGTTTGTCTTTGTGTAATAAAGTTAGGTCAGGGAACATACCTCCACTTCCTGGCTCGTCTGGCAGTAACACGTAAGGGTCTGATCAGCCTGATGACAGGAACTGCCATAACGCCCATGGCATATGGTCATCTGAGACCCTGTGTGAGCATATGGCTGTGGCCTAAAAAAACCACAGAAGTCCCTCACAAAGCACTATATACGCTGATCCTAAACATTTCTGTGTTTTATTATGTCTCCTGAGACCCAAACTCACTTCTTTTTCTTCTCACAATCTTCAGTTTTTTCTGTCCTCTTTGCTTTTGATTTCTTTTCTCTAGCTTTTCCTCCTGCTATCATTACTGCTATTTTCACTTCAACAATTCTCGTCTCCACTCCTTCACCATGGGAAATCTCCTCTCAGTCCTCAATGAGGCAATCCGTATAGCACCCCCACAACATCAACCACATAGCCCTGATCCTTCGTCCTCAACTTCCTGTGAACATCCTCTTCATGGAAATTTCCCTGCCTCTGAACCCCTTGTATTTGCCCTGCCCTGCCTTCAGTGCCTGATGCAGCTGCCCCTCCTCCTCCCTACCTTGCTTCCTTTGCCTGTGACCCGCCCGCTTGCTTCTCTTCTTTCAATCCTTTTCACCTCACTCCACCCACTGCCCAAGTTTATATGGTTAATCTCCAGGCAGATGGCAATGTACACCCCTGGATCCCCACCCCAGTTTCCAAGCTTACTCAACTATGCAAGGCCTGTTGTGATGCTGGCCCCTCCTCTCCCCTTCTTCTTCAACTTCTGAAGATCTGGTGCTCCTCTCTCCCAACTCCTTTTGACTGGTTTTCCCTTCTCGAGGCAGTCCTCTCCACTTCCCAATACCCTCAATGGAAGGCTCCTTACCAAGAATTTGTAGAAGAATGGGCTCATCACAATATAACACAAGGTCTCATGCATTTGTCAGCAATCTTATTTACTTTGAGCAAGTCAAGGACAGTGCCTTCAGAGCCCTACATAATTTGAGCCCTCTCACATCACAGGAAATTTTTAAAAATCTTATTCAACGTCCTGATGAAAAGTTTCTCAGTGTCTTGGCTTGTGTCATCCAGGCTGTTGAAAAGAAAGTAGATTTTGGCCCAGACCGACATCCTCATTTGGCAAGTTATCTAGGAAGGTGCCAATTCTGCATATAAGGTGGCAATTGCCCCAGTTAAACATGAGGACCTTAATAAATTGGTTTCTGCCACTAAGGAATTTTTCTCCCCTTACTCAATTTCATCCCTCACAGCAGCTCTCAAGTCCTGCTTGACTCCAAAATATCCTTTGGCCTTCATGGGCCACTCTCAAGACCCTATCTGTTGGGGTTGCAATAAACCTGGGCATATTGCCTGCTACTGTCCCTCTAATCAGTCATCTGAGTTACCAAGGAAGCCCTGCACCCCTTGCCCTCAATGCAAAAAGGGGTATCATTGGGCCCGAGAATGTCACTCTAATCTTTAAACTTCAACAGGGGCAACCCTCAGCCCAGTTAAACAAGAGGACCCCTACCCCTCGGGTCAATTGGACAGTACCTTCGCTCCCCACAAAATATAGCATGACCATTCATCTTGATGGGAAACCTATTAAAGGTCTCATTGACACCGGAGCTGACATTACTATTATTGACACTGAGACTGCCTTATTTTCCCCCTCCTGGAAGTCCACCAATGGATCTAATATCCTTGGCATTGGTGGCCTCACACCCTCTCGCAAAGTAACCTCACAGGTGATATGGAAGGATCCTGATGGTAACACTGGTAACACCCTCTCATAGCTGAGGTTCCCAACACACTTTGGGGAAGAGATTTACTTTCAGAATGGATGCAGTCCTTACCACAGATGACAAGGTTCCTTATGATGAGTTGATAGTCCATGACAAGGTAAGCCTCTCTGGGAAGAACCCCCAATTCTAGTGGCCACTGCCCCACTGTCGGACCTGATCCACCTTAGTTGGGTGGACACCTCACCCTGCTGGATGGAGCAGTGGCCTATTCTTGAGCCTAAGCTTTCAGCATTGAAGAACCTTGTCCATGAGCAACTAGCATTAGGTCATGTTGAGACTTCCACCAGCCCTCATAATTCTCCCATTTTTGTCATTCAAAAAAAAAAATCAGGCAAATGGAGATTATTACAGGACCTTAGACATATCAACAAGAAAATGGAGAAAATGGGTACAAGTCAAGGTGGCCTCCCTTTCGCCTCAGCCATCCCAATAGATCACTATATAGCCATCATTGACATCAGGGATTTTTTTTTCCATCCCTCTTCATGAAGCAGACAGACCTTACTTGGCCTTTTTGGTCTGGGAACCTAATTATGCCAACCCTTGTGAGTGGTATCAATGGAAAGTCTTGCAACAATGAATGAAAAACAGCCCTACTATTTGCCAAATGTTTGTGGCTAAAGCCATCACCCTTTTAAGGAGTAACAGCTACATTGCTCATTACATGCATGATATGCTAGTGGATTGCAAAGACAAAGGATCTCTTCAAATGCTTCTGAATTCAATCCTAAAAAAATTTAGAGGATCTCAATGTTCATGTGGCCAAGGAAAAAATTCAAACACACCCTTCCTTCTCCGTATAAGGGTTTCATTTTTCTCGGGTGATACAACCTGGTAAACCCCCTCTTGTCATCCTCCATGACATCTCCTTGAATTACAAAATTTATGAATTACAAAAATTATGTGGCAATATTACCTGGATTAGAATATTCTTGTTGTTACCTCCGAAAGCACTAGAGCCCCTCTACGATCTACTAAAAGGCAGTAAACATCCTTTTAGAAAGCTTAAAATTAATGAAGAAGCTAGAGGCAACCTGGCAGAAATTACTCAATTGTTCACATCTGTCCAGCTCTAAAGATTTGACCCTGCCATTCCTCTGTCATCCATAGTACATTTCACCTTGAAATTACACTTATGTGTCCTTTGGCAACGTGATGGACCTTTATTATGGTCGCAACTTCCCTGGATCTCCTGCCACAAAATCACTAGTCTCATCTCACAAATTATAGCCTTAGTGGTGAGGCTCAGAGAACAAGCTAGATCCATCTTTAATAAGGAACCTAACATCATGGTCATACCCTTTTATCAGGAACAAATCACCTTCCTCCTACAAACTTCTATAGACTTCCACATAATAATGGAGGGATTTTCTGTCTTCCCATCCCCCTCCTTCTAAACTAGTGCAGACCCTACAAGATCTTCCCTTAACAGTGACCACTCACTTTTTTTCCTCAAGCAAACCCATTCCTATAGCCCCTTGTGTGTTTACGGATGCCAACACTCTTCATCTTGTCTACATTATAATGGGATCTAATATAACAAATGATCAGTTTGCCCAAAGGAATTCTGATTTTGCCCAAAGGTATTCTGATTCTGCCCAAGTAGCTGAATTGACTGCACTTATCCTGGTGCTGGTAAGATATCAGACCATTCCCATTAACATAGACTCTGATAGCATATATGCTTTCAAGGTCTGCTCTTCCATTGCTTATTCCACTTTTAGGCCCCAGGACTGTCCTGTTGATCAGCCTATGGCTACCCTAAAGGCTGTACTAGAAAAAAGACAGCAACCATGTTATATTATGCACATTTGCTCCCATTCCATGATACCTGGCTTCCTGTCATACGGGAATGCCTCAATTGACAAACTTGAATGTCAACCTAAAGTCATGATGTCCACTCTAGAACAAGCTAGGGCTTTACACCAGAGATTTCACCTCTCAGCAAATAGTCTTCATTGCTTATTTCCTGAAATTCCAATTCAACAATGCGAACATCTCATTCATACATGTTCCTCTTGTGGTCCATTGTTACCATTAGGCCCACTCCAACTACAGGGAGCCAGCCTCCATGGGCTGACACCTAACTTACTCTGGCAGATGGATGTCACTCATATCACTACCTTTGGGAAATTTAAATTTGTACATGTGATAATTGACACCTATTCCTCCCTTGGGTATGTTGCTGCCCTCACAGGGGAAAAAGCATCCCATGTGATTAAGGCAGTGAAGCAAGCAATGATATTCATGGGTGTCCCATGGTCAATCAAAACAGACAATGGCCTGGCCTATGTCTCCCCCCAGAATGAAAGAATTTTTAACTTCCTGAGGAATTTCCCATACCAAAGGGATTCCCCATAACCCCCAGGGACAACGAATCATTGAAAGAACCAATCACACTCTAAGATAGATGCTTCAGAAACTTTATTCTACTGAAAAGGACCCTTCTTTCATATGGTTAGGTCATTATTTACCCTAAACTATCTCACCTTAGACAAACAAGGCCTCAATGCAGCTAATCGACACTGGGGTCCATTTACCTTCCATACTCTCATTCCCTTGGTATGATGGAAAGACCCTTTGACCCTTTAATGGAAGGGACTAGATGCTCTGCTCACACAAGGGGAAGGCTATGCTTGTGTCTTCCCACACACAGAGTATAAGCCCCTTTTTATCCCAGCCAGGAATATTCATCCAAGCCTCTCTCAAGAAGACAAAAAAACTTCTCACCTGAAGAAAGAAGTCACTTCCATGAGTACTTAAAATACAACAACTACTTATACTACTATTGTTCTTCTAGGGCACAGCCACCTCCTGGTGGTTCCGTGCCCCTTCTCCTGGAATATTGCTACCCATAGGCCTTGATGACTCTGTCCTGCCTTTCCTCTTAGCTACCAATGAGTCATCACAATGTCCTGTCACTTCTGATCCCACAGCCTCCCAGACCAATAGAACTTCTGGGATGACCCCCTTTAGACTCCATAACTTGGAGAAACTGCCTCTCTATTATCTGATCATATATCCTCATTCATGGGGAAGCCATCAGATGGTCCAGACATTATACCATGACCCTCCACAATAACATATTAAAACTCAACATGCTGTTTTAATTCATATAATTAAAGAATTGCAGGAACACAAAAAATTTCCTGCCACATGGATCATAGACCTTGAGAACATAAGAAGCTCACCCACCCCATCTTCACTGAAACCACAAGGCTTCACAGCTTTGGCTGACCCTAACCCCAAACCCTCCTTCCTTTCCAACCCTACCCAACTCCATTACCCCTTCTCTTAGGAGAGAATTCATTTTGTGCACATTCACATGGGCTGGTTAGTCAATGACGTGTAAGATGCTCAGAGGAGCACAACCTAAGAAAGGCACATCCTCACTTGACATCCTCTCTTCCTATGCAACATGGAGGAGTCTGGAAATCCATCAGAATTATTCTCTTCCATGAGGAGATTATTACAGATCCCTCCAACATGCTTGCTTATGGGCCACACAGGCTCTGCTCTCCTTTCAAATAAAAGTAAAAAGGGGGAAATATAGGAGCTTTCTCCATGCTTTCAGGGCCTGAAAAAATGCCAATAGTGATTGGCTGCTTTCAATTCCTCCCTTCCCCTTTTCTCCATGCTGATTGGTCAGTTTGAATACTTCCCCTCCCCATTACCCTATACTGATTGGTTACTTTGAATACTTCCCTCTCCTTTACCATGCTGATTGGCTCATTTGAATATTTCCCCTCCCATTTACCCCATACTGATTGGCTGCATTCAGTGCCTCTCCTTTTCTCATCCCATGAAAATTTGCTGTGTGCCTGCCATGGATCAATACCCTATTGGCTGTAACCTAACCTCAGGGCCATAATTGGTCTGAGGACCCTATATAAACTGTTGCACTAACTGAAATAAATGGGTGTACTTCTCACTCTGGCAGAGCAGTTTTACCTACCCCTAGTGTCTGGGTGAGTGACTTCATGTCCACCCCATAAAACCTTGTCATCTAGCACCCCAGACCTCATACCATGGGACCCCATTCCTCAGTCCCCTTGTCCTGCAGGACCACAACTCATCCAGTGAACACACTATTTGTGACATAAATGACACCTTGACAGATTGTAAAATCCAAACTCATAATGGAGTTACTCTGGTTCAGGCCTGCATGTATCTGCTAACCCGCTCTTTGTGCTTCTGTGATTAATGCTTTGCTATGCTTGCTTCTCATGGATGGGGGGCAAAACCACAGGCTGACCGACTCCCTGGCCAGTTACCTAAATTTCCAGGAACTGAAAGGGGACATAGAAGGGGCTGTCACAGTTGAACTGTAAATACTATAGATTGAATATCTGCCAAATCATGTTTTCCTGAGTCATGTAGCTAGCCCACCCTATAATAACCTCTGAAACCCTCACTTCAGGGTCACTCTCTGAAGGAAAGGGGAGATGACCCCAATTGATTGGTCTGTGTGTATATTTCCTCAATAAACTTTGCTGTTTCTGCAGAGTTGTCTGGGCTGCACTTCTTGGGGAGAGTTGTAGGTTGGATGCAACAAGATAACTAATTCATTCACTACAGGCTGTATCCAGGAATCAAGCACATGTTGTACAGACCTTATATGGAAAACAACAGATGTCTTATAAGTGGTGATTTATTTTTTCTTCATTAAAATTTAATGTTGACTTTCTTGATTGGCTCTACCTAATTCTTGAAAAGTATGTGTTGACATTTACACACTTGACTTGTGCTAATTTGTGTGTGTATCCCATACCAAAGAAAAAACAGTGTTGTGAACCCTGCCAGTAGATTCAAGAAAAAAATGAGAATAAATTTTTCTTTAATGTGTTTATACTCTGGAGTCTGGGCTACTGACATATCTGAAAACCTGACATCCCTCACCTCCTGGAACACTAATTCTTTTTGTTTATAGTGTGATACCTGAAATGGGAATGAATCTGTGCTCAGTCTCTTTTGAGAAACTGTTTACTTTTGTACAATTGTGGGTTGGAGATGCCAGCTTTCTCAAAGTGCATTGTCTTTGCTCTTCAGCCCTGATGAGAATATTGCCCAGGAAGTGTGGGATCACTTACCTATTACATAGAAATGAGTGGTCCAGGACTTCCATATTGCTGAGGTCAAGGAATTCATAGCGCTGAAATATGGAATTTGGCTGTGGTGAACTGAGATGTGCCTGAGACTTTAAGTAAACAATAAATTTTAAAAGGAAATTTGAAAAATACATATATTTATTAGTAAATTCATATTGTTAAGTCATGATAATATTCTGGATATAGTACTTTAAGTTTCTCCAATTGATTTAACCTGTTTTTTTTTTTTTTTATTTTTAGTATGAATACTAGAAATTTTAGAATTCAACTTGTGAGTTTCTTTTTTGGGGGGAACATGGAAAATTGCTGCCTCAGGGAATTGCTTATGTGTTTAAAACTCAACTTGTTATCTCAAAAGACCAAAGAAAAGAAAAGTTAATATTTTAAGGTAATTGTGCTATAATTTTCATTTATAAAAATATGCATATATGTTCACAAATTGACTTAATATTATATACAGTGCTAAATGTAAATGCAGTTATGTCCACAATATATCCTACTATTGGGAGGAAACTCTGCCTAAAAATAAGTCCATCCTGAGGCACATAATGCAATATACAGAAAAAAAAATTCAAGTCTGTGGATCATGCCTTTAATGTCAGTTACTTGAAAAGCCATCACAGGAGAATTTGTTACTCTGTGTGTGTGTGTGTGTGTGTCTGTGCGTGTGTGTGTGTGTTTGTGTGTGTGAATAGAAGTGATGATGGGCCTCTATAGTGAGTGTATATAAGTCTGACTGACAGTCTTTTAAAAATATTTTATCAAGCCAGGCGCAGTGGCTCAAACCTGTAATCCCAGCACTTAGGGAGGCTGAGACAGGAGAATCACGAGTTCAAAGCCAGCCTCAGCAATGGCGAGGCACTAAGCACCTCAGTGAGACCCTGTCTCTACATAAAATACAAAATAGGTCTGGGGATGTGGCTCAGTGGTTGAGTGTCCCTGAGTTCAATCCCCAGTACCAAAAATAAATAAATAAATAAATAAAATAAAAATATCATATTTTTATTTATAGACATTGTCTCACTGAGTTTCTGAGTGCCTTGCTTTTTGGTGAGGCTGGCTTTAAATATGTGATCCTCCTGTCTCAGCCTCCCAAACCACTTGGATTACAGCCTTGCACCATTGCAACTTACTCAGATAACCTGTCATTTTGACCTTCTTGGTTCCTGATTTGGATGCAAATTGCTGTCACTTAAACAGGAAGCCCAATAGACTCAGTTTGGAGGTGATGCATAAAGCCATGTCCAATAAGTCTTTTAGTTAAGAACAGTCCAATTGTCACACAGCCAGTGAACAGGGGATGGGCTTTCAGAATCTTCTGTTACCTTGATGGTTAGAGCCTGCCATTCTTCAAATCCTTTACTAGACTTCCTATTCTAGATCAGAATCCCCAGAATTGTGTGCTCCAAAAGTCCTGAAAAAACATAGAACAATAAGCACCCTGAAAGCCAGAAAATGGCAAGTGTGCATTCTTATCATGAGACTTGGTAGGGAGGCTGTTTAAAGCTGGTGAGACTGGCAATGGCGGGAAATGGAATTGGTGTCTAGGGACTCCTAATGATTCTCTGCAGAGTCTGGTTTCCAGAGGGCCTCTCTATGGCAGCTGAGCTTTCTCTTCCCTCTGATTAGTCTAGTGGAGCTTAGATCAGCAGTTGAAACCCCAGGCATTCTGTTTTATCATTATTTGGTGTTTTCAGCCCTTTCCTAAAAGCCTATGTGGGCATCTGTGTGCCATGAGTCCAGTATGTTTCCAGATCATATGGTGAAGACTGTGATAATCATCAGGAGAGAATCCCAACTACATTTGTTGTGTTAATGCATGAGAGAAGCTGTGGTTTTTAGGGCTTGTCTTCTTGATGTTTTTGTTTGTTTTATGTTGTTGTTTGTTTTTTGTTTTGTTGTTTGGTACCAGGAATTTAACCCAGGTGTGTTTTTCCACTGATCCACATACCCAGCCCCTTTTTCTATGTTTTTTAGAGACAGGGTCTCTCTGAGCTTCTTAGGGCCTCATTAGGTTGCTGAAGCTGGCTTTAAATTCATGATCCTTATACCTCCCAGTCAGAGACCCAAGGAAAAAAATAGTGTCTTACCTGAGCTCACTCTAGCCTGAATCAAAACGTATTTTTTTAAAATTAGTTGTTGATGGATCTTTATTTTATTCATTTATTATTTATGTGTGGTGCTGATGATCAAACCCTGTGTCTGACACATGCAAGGCAAGCACTTTCCAACTGAGCTACAGCCCCAGCCCCAAAAAGTAATTTTATGGTAGTTTACTAGTTACCAGCCAGTCCTTTTATTTAGGACTCTTATTCTCTCCTATATTTCTTTTGAGCTTACAACTTTTTTTTTTTAATGCTAGGAATTGAACCCAGGGCCTTGTGCATGCTAGGCAAGCATTAAACCAACTGAGCTATACCCTCAGCCCCTTGAGCTTATAATTTTGATCCTGCACACCTAGCTTAATGTTTCTCTAATCAATTCTATTTTTTATCCAAAAATGGAGTTTTTTTTTAAACTTCTGTAACATTACAATGAAAATTCACCTACAAAGAGTTACCTTCAAAGCTTTTGTTATTTTGTTTTGTGCACACACTTTTGTTATGTGTTGTATGTGTATTTGTGTCCGTATATTATGACTATAATATAAAAATGGACATAATGAGCATTCATGAATTAAAATCTAAAAACTGGATCCAAATACCTTTAATTTACATGATTTATAAAGATCCAATTTAAATTGGGTAAACAAATGAAAATAAAGATACCTTTAAAATTATTTAACTCAGAAGTCTCTCTAGTTGATCAAAAAACGAATAAAATGTTAATCTCTATAAAATGTCTAATATTCCTTGTTTCTAGGATATTTTGTCATCAAAGGAGAGGTGCTTAATACTGCTTATCTGATACTTGTATTTTACAGTAAAAACAAGTATATTAGATTTGACATGAGATTACTCATAAATGTATTTGTTAGACATCTAACTAATTTATAGTTTTAAAGTGCTGTTAAATATAACATCAAGTATGCTTATCTCCTTAAATTACATAGAGTAATATTGATGTTTCCATAAATTGATAAATGGCAAAAAATTGTTTAAAATTGCATTGTCATTATTGAACACAAGGTTACTAAGAGTTTAAGGTCTCAACAGGTGTAATGCCATGTATTTGAACATTGTGTTTTCGTGAAATTATTAAGTAGATGAGATTCTGTATATAAAGGTACCCAAAGTTTTAATGTGTTTCAATTAAAGTATTATAAATAACATTTATTCTTATTAAAACGGGTTAATTTGAATAAATTAAGAAAATAACAAAGATTTTTCAGAATATGAACAAAATAGGGGTTAACAAATAAAAAATATTGAATGGTTCTATATATATAAATATATTTAATAGAAATAAAAAAGTGTTTGTATATAAGAAAGTCTTTATGCAATGATATAAACAGCAGAGAGTTTCAGTAAGTGATAAAGAACATCTATAAAGGTCTAATTTCAACAAGTTTTTGTGTAACTATGTTGAATATATATATATTTTACAATCAATCAAAGCTATTTAAGGTTTTTTTACTACGGTAAAATATTAATGTACTGATGTAAACCAAAGTGTAATTTGTATGTTTTAATGATGAGGGTTTTTTTGTTTTTTTGGGTTTTTTTTTTTTTTTTTTTTTTTTTTTGGTACTAGGATTGAACTCAGGGGCATTTGACCACATGGCCAAACCCCAGCCCTATTTTGTGTTTTATGTAGAGACAGGGTGTCACTTATTTGCTTACAACCTCACCTTTGCTGAGGCTGGCTTTGAACTCACAATTTTCCTGTCTCAGCCTCCCAAAGTGCTGGAATTACAGACTTGCACCACCGTGTCTGGCTTGAGAATTTCTTAAAACATTAATTTATTAACATTGTGTAAAGTTTCTTCTTTACAACAACTAGTCTTAAAGAAATTAAGGTTTATAAAACTGTTCTTATACAATATGTTTTGAAGTACTGTTACAGAATATAACTTTCTCTTTTAGAGGCTATCTTAAAACTCACAATCTCCCTGCCTTATCCTCTTGAGCCTCTTGGATTATAGGCATGTGCCACAACACCTGGCTCTCAGATTTTTATAATAGCCATTTTCTAACAGCACTCCACAGGCTGCAGGAAATCTATTTGGGTGATGCATTAAGTCTGTGTGGCAACTTTATGTAAAGTGGACAGTGTAGGAGGGTTCTGAAAAGACTTCTTGGGAACATACAGGGATTTGTGGTTTCTAACCCTTTTCTGCACTACTGTCGGATATAGTAGTCCATAAAATTGCTGAAAAAAACATGTGAATTTATTTAATTTTATTTATATTTTTTTGCAATTGATAGATATTTGCATATTCTCAGTCACCTTTGTTTCCAGAACATGGAAGTTCAGGACATAACTTGAACAAAATGTATTAAAGTTGAGACATTTGGTCCACAAGTAAATTCTTTTCAGGAGCAAATTGTAGTCCTGGAAGGTTGGTTGTAGTTACCGGGGTGAGCAGAGTTGAGGAAAAGCTCAGGAAGTGCTGAAGTCTCACTCAGGCTATCAGTGGTTTACTGTATTCACCAATATTACAGCCACAATACAAGCTAGACAGAAGCAATGGCAGTTGGAAAAATATGCTGGCAAATGTCTTTTAGAGATAAACTGACACTTTTGATATTTGGCTATTTCTCTGCCTTGATTCCAGCTGATAGACCCTTGAAAACACATTCATGGCCCTTATAAAATTATCACATTTTCTGTGGCTTAGACACTTGTGTATAACTTCTCTCACAATTCTCTTTACTAAGGGTGATGTTGACTATTGGGATTTGATCCCAAGTATAATACTTTGCTAAAGATAGGACTAATGCCCAGGGTACCCCAGCTTTTCCTGCTGATTGAAGTTAGATATTTTCTAAATTATCCAATGTATCACAGTCTCTCTACTCATTTTTGACTTTGTCAAAGAGACACACATACCAATGAGTACCTTTTTTTAACTGTATTTATGGATACAGGGAGAGTACATAATTTTAATATGCTGCTTTATTTTCAACATCATTCCCCCTTAACATCTGCCTTTTATTTTGCACACTCTACCAGTGAACTCAGCCACCAGTCACGATTTCTAACTTTATTGGGTAGTTGCATCCATTAGCATAGTTATTTTTCATATGGTTGTATTTAGGTAGGCCTTTCTATTGCTCTTAATGATATCAAAAATTTACATACATATGGATTCAAATTTGGTTCTCCTTTTTATTCATTTGTTTTCATTATTGCAATATAATTTCATAAGATACATTAGTGTCACATAACAATAGCTACTTAATTTGCTCTTCTAAATTAGAGGTTTGGGGATATTTTACATATTTTACTTGCTAGATGAATTTTAGAGAAAAGATATTTTGGTCCTTTCATAAAAAAAAAAAGCTAAAATTCTGAGAGGGAAATACTATACATTATATTGAGGTAAAATTGTTGTCTTTGAAATGATGAGTTATACTTACTTATATGCATGGTCTGTATAATTGAGTACTTTATGTGCTTCCATAAATATTTGTTTTGTGATAACTTCTAAGTATTTTTCTTAAAAGCTTTTATACATCTGATGTATTACACAGATGACACTTCTATAAAATACTTATGTCATATTTTGTTCTGTTAGTTAAACTGGAAGTAATACAATAAAAAATGTATCTGGGCCCTGGAAATCAATTTTTTTCAAATGTTAATGTGTATGTACTTTGAATGGATCTTCTGTTTCCTTTTTGCCTCCAGATTTCAATTGCATGGACCAAAATAAATGTAGCCTCATGCTGTCATGTAACTATATACTTGTTCATAAGTACATTAATATCTATAGGTCTATGCTACTGGTTAAGGAGGAGCATAGACTACTAAGTAAGCAAAATGTCTTCACAAATAGATTATAGCAATTTACATTCTATCTTTAATTCATGAAAATTTGCTTCATGTATCATACTTTTTGCATTTGATGTTATTTCTATTTCTCTAATTTGTTTAAGATGTTGAGATTTTTAAAAACTTTTATAAAGTGGTTTTCAAGTCTCTTAACTACTTGTCACTTAGTGTCTCTGTAATTTCCTTTTTTATTAAAAGTGTTCAGTTATATGTGAAGGCATGAGTTTTCCCACTCTGTCACTTCTATTGTACTCTTTAATTGTATCATTTATAAATAAAATTTTAATTTTAATTTTCATCAATTATGAATTTTTTTCATATTTTGTGCAACACTTTGAAAAGAAATAACTCCCCTGTTTTTTGTTTCTGTAGATTGAAATCAAGATTGTCATTTCACTGAGCTACATCCCAAGTTATTTCTTGAATCATATGTTGAGAAAGATTGTCTGTATGTTGCCCAGGCTGACCTTAAAATTTCAATCCTCCTGCCTTATTCTCCCAAATAGATGGTACAGAGGCATGTTTTATGGCATTTACACTATATCCCTTTTTTTTTTCTTCTTTTTTTATCTCTCTTTTTTTTGGTGCTGGGGATTTGGGCCACATCCCCAGCCCTATTTTGTATTTTATTTATAGATGGAATCTTACTGAGTTGCTTAGTGCCTCATATTTGCTGCGGCTGTCTTAAAATTATGATCCTCCTGCCTCAGCCTCCTGAGCCACTGGGATTACAGTGCCACTGTGCCTGGAATAAATCCCTTTTAAAGCAACTTTTGACATATATATATATATATGTGTGTGTGTGTGTGTGTGTGTGTGTGTGTGTTTGTGTGTGTGTGTGTGTGAAAATCAGGGATTGATCCCAAGGGTGGTTAATGCTTAAGGTACAGCCATATATCCAGGCAATTTAATATTTTGTTTTGAGACAGGGTTTTGCTCAAGGTGCTCAGTGCCTTGATAATTTGCTAAAGCTGGCCTTGAACTCTTGATATTTCTGCTGCATCTGCCTCCCTAGTCATTAAGATTACAAGTGTGTGCCATCATTGTCGTTTTATATTGAAGTATATATTACTTCTAAAAATGATATATACCTGGCATTAAGAAACCATATAATATCCTTTTCTCCCACAAATATTCCCTATTCCCAGCAGTTTTCTTTGAAAAGAATGTCATTTTTCTATTTCTGCAGAGCAGTGGAAGCTATATACTTTTTGTTTGTCTAAACAGCAAGTGGATTTTTTTCAATAATAATTCTGTATTAATTATACAGGTCTATTTATTCTTATTATTTTGAGCTATATATTGATTTCTATAACTTCATAGCATACATAAGTATGTGGTAAAATTATCTGTTGGTAAGTGATGGACTTCATGTAACTATAACGTGTAGCCTAAGCATATGGTAATACAAAAATCTCAGTGTCAGCATTCACTGACATTTGCAAAATTTAAAAAAAAAACACTTCAAATTGCATTCCTTAGAATGTATACACATTATTAAGAGGCAAATTTTGTACAGATACATGTATATTACCATTATATATAATTAATATATGATTACTACAACTCAAATTTACCATAGCTGTTTTAATTCAATCTGTCTTTTGAAAGCACCAATACATAACACTCTGTGTGTGTATATATATATATTTTTTTTCAATTTTATTTAGGATGTTCATTTCTTTATTTTCCTCTTTATGGAATTTCCTCTTCCAAATTACTGAGATTGATGGTTAATAAATTTTAAACTTTTTAGTTTAACTAATGAAGTCTGTAGATTTTTTTTAACCCTCAACTTTAGATGCATCCCAATTTTATAGCTTTATTGTTATGCAATTGATTTATAATAATCTGTATATTTAACCCCAACCATGGGGACTATTGATCTGGACTATTGATTTCTGAGTAGAGGGGATCACAAAGTAATCCATACACAAGGCATGAAAGGCATGGGGCATGATGCAAGACTGGCAGATGGTGAGGGAAAGAGCAACAAAGGAGAGAGAAAAAACATGACCAGCTCAGGGGTTCAGATGCAACAAGTCTGAAATGGCAGCATGAGGGTAGAAGGGTATTATCGTTGCTGGTAGAAATAAGGTTCAGGGAGAGAGAACAAGGTAACTGCACAGTTCCCAAGAGAGAGCCAGGTGAATGGGTTCTGTTTATGTCTTCCCACAGAGGAGTGGAACTGATAGTTCATAGGGTATGTCTTAGGTGGTAAAAAACCATTTCCAAGTAACTTCACACTTTTGCATGACCACAAGCTGACATTGACAATTCCAGTCTCTTTTCATATTTGTATTTTTTATTCTGTTATTTATTAATTCTGTTTAAATTTATTAGTTTATTTTTTTAAATTTATTCATTCACTTTTGCTCTTATTGTCATTGTTATTACATTCCTGGGCATTATATAATGGTATATATATATCTTGAATATTAACTTATTTTATATTGGTTTATGTGTTTATTCATATGTTTACTTGTTGTAGGAAAGTTTTCCCCTTTGCCAAGTCTGCTTTACATTAGGTCCTAACAGTGTTTTATGAAGACTTGATAAAAACACACCATTTCAAACAGCTGAAGGATCACCTGGGCATATAATCCCAAAGTCTACAAATAATATTTGGAAGAATAAACCTATTGGAGCATCTTCCATATCCTATAATATGATTCCCAGACCCTGTGGGGTTTAAGGGTAGCTCCCTCCTGGGTTACCACCATCTTCCCTATGATAGGGGCTTATTTATCTTCTTTGTTTTGATGGCTCCATCAACATAGAAGAGAAGAATTTGTGGTCACAAACTGAGGAACACCAGAAGCCATTATATTGGAAAAAATACAAAGAATAATTTTCTCTTACAACCTTTAGAGAATGTATGGCCCTTCCACCTCTTTGATATGAGTCAATTCAGTCACTCACACTGAAAAAACTTGTATTTAAGTCACCCATAACTGTATGAAAATAATTTCTGCTTAATTCATTTCAATAAGTGTCTAATTATTTATTTTAGCAGTATTAGAAAATCAGACATTATTGCATATTGAATCTTTTATGTGATCTAATTTCCATAATAGTAATATGATTATCATTATTTAGTAGTTATCAAAACATGACCAAAGCTACTGGAGAACACGATTTAAGGTTCACTGACTTTTCTGACTGAAAGCAACTGCTTGATAAAGCAGCTTTTAATTACTGATTGATGTGTAAGTGTATTTGTGATTCTTAATACCATTTTCCTTGTGATGTGAACTATGTGGTCTTCCTCAAGAAACTATGTCTTTTATGCTAGACACTAAAATTATCTCTTTGGTTTTAGCTATTTTTGATAACTTCTGCCTTTACAATTATTTTCTTATGAACCAAATGGGAATACATTTTAGTACTGGAACTAAGAACTCTGATATTTACAGGTTTTGTAGATTGGCTGCTAATCTTTTCAACTTTATTCCCTACTCAGATTAAATCTGGGCATTTTTAAAAATTGATGTCTTTGTTCTAATCAGTTATAAATAATAGAAGAATGCTCATTGATTCATTGTACACAAATGTAGCACTATGATTCACTTCTCTGATTTTACACAAAGTAGGGTCACAACATTTATGCAATTATACAAGTACCTAGGGTCTGTCTCATTCCACCATCATTCCTACTCTGATTTTCCTCCTCTTTGCACAATCCAGAGATTATTTTACTCATCTTATCCCTCCCCATTATGGGTTAGCAGACACTTATTAGAGAAAACATTTGACCTTTGTTTTTATGAAGTTGGCTTACTTTTTTTAGCATAGTATTTTCCAACACCATCCATTTACCTGCAAATTCCAAATTTTATTCTCTTTTAATGCTGAGTAATATTCCATTGTATATATATACCACAATTTCTTCATCTATTTGAATTTATTTCTTCATCTATTTCTTCATCTATTTGATTCCACATTTTGGCAATTGGAAACCTGATAATTTGGTTGGGTTAATTTTCTATCATCTCTTGCATTGAGTAAATGTAATTTAGTCAAATTTAGGATCCCATTCTCTTATTTTATAGCTAATACCTGTTGGTATCTACTACATTTCCCATCAAAACCTTTGACTTCTTTTGAGGGAGTACTGGGGATTGAACTCAGGGGCACTCGACCATTGAGCCTCATCCCCAGTTAAATATTGTTTTTTTTTTAGAGACAGAGTCTCACTGAGTTACTGAGTTGCTTAATGCCTCATCATTTCTTAGGCTGTTTTTTTGTTTTGTTTTGTTTTTTTTTTTTTTGTACTCTGGGGCACTCCACCATTGAGCCACTTCCTCAGCCCTATTTTTGTATTTTATTTATAAAAAGGGCCTCACTGAGTTGCTTAGCATCTTATCATTGCTGAGGCTGGGTTTGAACTTGCAATCTTCCTGCCTCAGCTTCTGGAGCCACTGGGAATATATGAGGTCTTTAACTATTGACTTCATCAAGTAAGGGGTTGTGGGAATAGCTTGCACCTTTTCATTTTCAGTTTTGTTTTCTGCTCATCATACTTTCCATGAGGTATAGTTGTGTTTCATGAGAATATTTTCAAAATAAACATAAATGCAAATGTGTGAATTAAGTAAAAAGAAAGAAAAGAAGTGAAAGCCGACAGAGGGATTGAGATTGTGATGGTACCATTGTGAACAATATGAAGTTTTCTATATTTTTCTTATAATTCTTTTCTGTGGTGCCAAGAACTGAACCCAGGGCCTCATGCATGCTAGAGAAGCACTCTACCACTCAGTTACACACACATAGTCACTGGTTAGATATTTTCTAAGAGACTGCATTGTATGTTACTCAATTCTCAATAGAATCATGGGATGGTTTTACTTTTATTTCTCATGTAAGAGTTAGCCATTAGCTATATAATTGTTCCTACAAATAAACTAGAGAAGTGATTTTAGCTTTTAAAAATATACTTGCGGCTGTACACTTTAGTGTGAAGGCTTAAATTGGTTTGGTACTAGGTTCCCATGGAAGAGTCTGTCTTCTACATCAGGAACTGGGCTTTTGGGTTTAGCTACAGTCCCATAATTTTCATGTACTTTTTTCTTAGCAATGTTCAGTGAAATTGAAATTCCACTTTCAATTGTTATTTTCTCTAATGTTACAAAACATCAACTAGAGGTAGAATCCCAAAAAGAAGCTAAAATGAAATGTTCAGTATAAAGAAAATCAATTCATGCTGCTTCATCAGCTTTTTCAAATAAAATTTATATTCTTTATGTCCTATAGATCTTGCATTTCTTTTTTTGGAATTGAGTATTAAACTCAGAGGCTTTCAATGACTGTGCCATATCTCCAGCCATATTTTGCATTTTATTTAGAGACAGGGTCTCAGACTTTCTTAGCACATTGCTTTTGTTGAGGCTGGCTTTGAATTAGTGATTGTATAGCCTCAGTCTCCCAATCTGTTGAAATTATAGGCATGTGATGCCATTCCTAGATATATCTTGTATTTTAAATTCGATGATATAGAAAACATGCACATAAAATTATATTGCTCCTAGAGAAAATATTTTTCAGTGAGTATATATCTACTGATGTAGTAGTAAAATTTTGTGCAAAGTTTTTCTGTAATATTCAATATTATGTACTAAATATACATATGGTCTTGTGGTTTATTATTGTTAGTTTTATATCATTGCCAGTGTTTCACAAAATTTAATCTTTTCTTTTTCTTTTTTTCTTTTTTCTTTTTTTGCACTGGAGATTGAATTCATGGGCACTCGACTACTGAGCCACATCCCCAGACCTATTTTGTGTTTTATGTAGACACAGGGTCTCACTGAGTTGTTTAGTGCCATATCATTTCTGAGTCAAGCTTTGAACTTGTGATTTTCCTGTCACAGCCTCCCAAAGTGCTGGGATTACAGGCTCATGCCACTATGCCTCACTTAACTTTTAACATTTTTGTAGCTATATTTTAACTAAAAACAAATGATCTCATATTTCTCCAATCCTGTATGATCTCAATGTAGTTACTTTAAAACATATTTTTCAGTGCTTACACTCAATTTGTCATTTTATGATGAGCAGAACAATGACAAATTTTAGATTCATTCAAAAATTATTCAAGTGCATTTAAACATGTTATCATCACATTTGAAAATCCTATAAAGTCCATAATCATGTGACTTATTGAGGTTATTATTAGGTTATTGTGAGTTGTTCCAGCTCACTTCTACTTAGTAATTAATGTGTCACCAAAATGTGTCCATTATAAGCATAGCTTATAAGATACTCATTACATATTCATTAAAATATAGATCTTTGAGAGACTCAGCATGACAGCATGAAGAAATCCTTGAAAGTTTAGCCCAGCAAAACTGATGAGAAGAAAAACAAATGCAACACAGTTCCAACTACTTACCAGGATTTAGACCAAGCAAACAGACAAGCAAATTAAAACAAAACTATAAAAATATATAAATACACATTTTTCTTCTTTTTCATGGATCTTAGAAGCAACAATGTAAAACTGCACATGTAGATTATATGTACCTAGTACTACAAAAATAATGAAAGATCTCATATCATGTGGAACATTTTCAGTATTATTTGTTGTCTTTTTTGAGTATCTTTTTGGGTTCATGAATAAAAACATGTAAAAGTGTAGAAACTCTCTGCAGACTCAAGTGTTAAACAGTTTTATTCACCATCAACACATACGTTTGACTTGGTTCAAAATACTGATTCAAGTTTATCAATTTACACTGTTTTTCAAGGACAAGGTTCAGTATTGTGTCTCTTGCACTCTATCATGTGCTAGATTAGATTTTTACCTATGAAAATTATTCCTCATATGGGCTGAGGAAGAACCATCACTTATTTGCAGTTTATCAAGGTTTTTTCTTGTTGGATGTATAGGAACAACTCTTGAAACTATGTATGTCTACCAACTTAATTCAGATACTGATTAATTTATTTCTAAAATTTACTTTGGAAATTACTTTAGAAATTTAGTGGTTCTCTCCCTTACGCTAGATAGTTTCTTCTTATATGTGTTCAATGGTTGTATTTCTTTCTTTCTTTCCTTCTTTGTTTCTTTGTTTCTTTCTTTCTTTCTTTCTTTCTTTCTTTCTTTCTTTCTTTCTTTCTTTCTTTCTTTTTTTCTTTTTTTGGTACTGGACATGGGACATCTCAGGGGCACTCGACCACTGAGCCACATCCCCAGCCCTATTTTGTGTTTTATGTAGAAATAGAGTCTCACTGAGTTGCTTAGCATCTCACCATTGCTGAGGCTGGCTTTGAACTTGCAATTCTCCTGTCTCAGCTTCGCTATATGCTGGGATTACAAGCATGAGCCACCACACCTGGCTGGTTGTATTTCTTTATCATTATTATAAAACAAGTTTTATTTTTTTATTTTTCTTTTTTATTCTTTTGACTGGGAATCAAACCAAGGAGTGTTCTATTACTGAGCTATGTCATCTCTGGCTAAAGTGCCCAATTGGTCTTATGCATTTTTTTGGTGTTGTAGATTGAACCCAGGGCCTGGTGCATAAGAGACAGCAGTCTACCAACTGAGGTATATCCCCTGGACACTTAACAACCAAGTCACATCCCAAGCCTTGTTTTATTTATTTTATTTTATTTTTTTGTACTAGGTACTGAACCCAAGGGTGCATAACCACTAAGCCCCATCCCTAGGTCTTTTTGTGTTTTAATTTGAGATAAGTTCTCACTACTTTGTGTGTAGCCTTGCTAAATTTCTTAGTCTGGTTTTGAATATGCAATCTTCTTGCCTCAGGATCCCAAGCCACTGGGATTACAGGCATTTACCACCATGCCTAGTTTATTTTTTATTTTTGAGACAGATTGCTTAGGGGCTTGTTAAATTGCTGAAGTTGCCTTTAAACTTCCTGCCTTAGCCTCCTAAACTGCAAGAGTTACAGGCATACATCATTATGATCAGAGGTTTTGCACTATATCTGGCTGGCCTCACCATCTCAACTTACTAAAATTAAAGATACATACTGCCATGCCTGGTTTATTTTCTTTTTAAATTTATTCACTACTTGTATGTTGCCTTCTAATTCATTTATTCCACTGTGTTACTCCATTCTGTTTTTAGGCAATAAAGCATGATTGATGGTTCCTGTGGGGTAAAGTCAAGGTATAATTTATCATTTATTTACCTCTAAATGCAACAGTTTGGACCTGATTAAAACATACCTGAGGTCCTGAGGTTATAGCTCAGTGATAGAGTGCTTGCTGAGAATGTGTGAAGCCCTGGGTTCAATTTTTAACACCACATATAAATAAACTTGCAATCCTCCTGCCTAGGTGATAGATATGGGAATTAGAAAAATAACATAATCTGAGGGAAAGACAGATGGCCAAGCTTACCTTTATTTCCTCCAACACTGTTTTCCTGATGTTTGTCATGCTGGAAGCTCCCACTTTCCCCAACACTATCTTTCTAATCCAATCAAGCCCGCAGGCCTTACCTTCCCCAGCTCTGTCTCTTTGATGCTACTCACACCTCCCCCAACAAATGTCTTCCTGAGGCTAATCCAGAAAGAAGAGGGCACCTAACTGAAGTGATAAATTGATTATTTTAATTGGCAAGCAACCCCAAATTCCTAAATGCCCGCCAAAACTTTTTTTTTTTTTTTTTTTGGTACCGGGGATTGAACTCAGGGGTACTCGACCACTGAGCCACATTCCCAGCCCTATTTTGTGTTTTATGTAGAGACAGGGTCTCACTGAGTTGCTTAGCACCTCGCCGTTGCTGAGGCTGGCTTTGAACTCGCAATCCTCCTGTCTCAGCCTCCCTAAGTGCTGGGATTACAGGCTTGA
>PVHX01024122.1:0-24561 GCA_004024805.1 Geosciurus inauris
AGAGAATAAAATTATGACATTTGCAGGTAAATGGATGGAATTGGAGAACATTATGCTAAGTGAAGTAAGTCAATCCCAAAAAACCAAATGCCGAATGTTCTCTCTGATTAGTGTATGCTGATACATAAGGGGGGTGGGAATGGGGAACATAAGAGAAATGGAGGAACTCTGTATGGGGCAGGGGGGACGTGGGGGAAGGAAAGGGGGAATAGAAGGGGGAATATGTAAAGATGGTTGAAGGAGATGGTCATCACTATCCTAGGTGCATGTATGAAGACACAAATGGTGTGACTCTATGTGGTTTGCAACCAGAGGGATGGAAAAATTGGGCTCTATATATGTACTATGACTTGAAATGCATTTAAATAAATAAATTTATTAATTAAAAAAAGATCAAATGTATAATTTAAACTTGCACTTACCAAATTGTAGTTGCTAAAATGTTAGTTGAAGTTTACTCTTACTAGCAATATTTTTTTAAAAAATATTTTCTTAGTTGTCAAAGGACTTTATTTATTTATATGTGGTGCTGAGAATCAAACCCAGTGCCTCACATATGCTAGGCAAGTGCTCTACCACTGAGCCACAACCCCAGCCTACTAGCAATATTTTTTTGAATTTTAAAATATCTTATATGCAAAAATTATACTTTTTTTTTTTTTTGTACTAGGGATTGAACTCAGGGGCACTCAACCACTGAGCCACATGCCCAGCTCTATTTTATATTTTATTTAGAGACAGGGTCTCACTGAGTTGCTTAGTGCCTCGCCGTTGCTGAGGCTGGCTTTGAACTCATGATTCTTCTGTCTCAGCCTCCCAAAGTGCTAGGATTACAAGCGTGCGCCATCGTGCCCAGCTCAAAAATTACAGTTTTTATAGGGTTTTTACAAGGAAAGCAGTGATTTAATTATCAGTACAATCAAGATATAGAACAGTTCCATCATCCCTTCAAATTCCCTTAAGTCACTTTTCAGGTAATTTCTTCCTCCACTCCTTACTCCTGATTACCACTGATCAGTATTGTTCTTTTAAAAAACAAACTTTTTAAAATTTTGAAATGGTCATAGACTCACAGTCCTGGGTACTTATTACCTAGTTTACTCCAATGGTGATCTCTTATATGACTGTCTACCAGATCAAAACCATGCCCTGAAATTACCCCGCACCCCTCACTCCGGTGCTGAGAGTTGAAATCAGGAAGATCTACCACTGAGCTACAACCTCAGCCCTTTTTTGTGTTGAGACACAGTCTAAGTTGCCCAGACTGGCCTTGAACTAGCCATCCTCCTGTTTGAGATTCCCATGTAGTGGGGTTTAAGACATGTTCCACCTTACTGGCTCCATTCCCTGAAAGTTTGAAGGTAGGTTTTTCATCGCTTCTTTACCTGAGTTTATGCCTTTCTTTTACAACAAATACAATTCTATTGTTTATAGGAGATGTGTTTTCCCTCAAATGTTTATTATTTCAGTTCTATCACCCCTGGAATTCCTAGTTATTCTGTCTTTTCCCTATTTCTTTTATTTTCCTCCAACTTAGACACACACACTTTTCCCCCCTAAGATATGTCACAGATGGTACTGCTGTTGAGACTCGAATTCCTAACTTCTCCCCCATTCTTAAGTTTTCAAGTGGTGGACTCAAGTGGTGCGTTTAATTGTGGTGTTCATAGTACTTTTTGCAATGTTTGCTGGCATGGCTCTCTAACCACATAGGGGGATGCTAGTGGCACTACATTCTTGCTGTTACTCTACTCTTGCTCTTCATTGGTCACTTTTTTTTTTTTTTTAATTTTTATTTTTTATTTTTCTCAAAAGTTGAATTTTAATACATAACAGAAAAAAACAAATTTTCAGAAGCTGTACACACTATTCACTGAAAACATTTGTTGAGGCAAATAGAAAAAAAATTGTTCATCATAATTTTTATAACTTTGCACAAAATTATAAGCAGATTACATTCTTCATATTAAACATCTTTATAAGCACTTTCAATGAACAGTATATATTCCTGATATTAGAAAATCTGTTGGACAGTTTGTAGGGACTCTTGAAACCGCTGGTACCCCGTCCCCCAAGTGTCCCCTTTCCCTCTGTTCCTTTTCCGCAATGAGCCGCCTTTGTCCTCCGCCGAGGGCACAGCTAAATTTTGGTTAGCCGGGTTGGGGAGTGAGGGTATACTGACGAAGTGAGGGGCAGGGCCTTGCTTCTGGTCTATGCTGGCATCTAGGGGCTCTCACCCCATGACACCACGTCCAAGCCCGGCCGGGCCGGGCCCTGAGCGCGCGGCCGACGACGTCACCCGTCTGCGCGGGGCGCTACCCTCTAGGCGCGGGAAAGCCCAGTACGCATGCTCAAACTCGGTGGTTGGTGGTGGTGGACGCTGAGGGAGGGGATATGCCCTTCTGGGGGGCCTCCCTTGTAGCGTGCTGGCTACGCTCCTTCGCCGCCGCCCTCATGGCTCCCGCCGGTCCACCGCCCCCTCCCCCGGGCCGCACGCGCGGCGGTAGCCTCAGGCGGCGCTAGGTGCCGATCCCCGCCTCCCCTCCCCCAGCCCCGTTGCCCCGCCCCGCCAAGCTGGGCTGCGGGGTCAGGGGCCGAGTGGAGCGGGGTGAGTATTCCCACAGCCAAGGCCGCCGTCCTCTTCCCGGCTCTGCTTCCCGCACCGTCCTCACTAGGACAGGGAGGAAGGGCGGGAGCGGGTGGGCGGGAAGCAGCCTAGCCCGGAACAAAAGGCCGGGGAAGCGGGGCTCCCGCCTCAGAACTGCGGGCCCGTACGGGCTGCAGCGCAGGATCTACTGCTCTGGCGACCAAGAAGGGCGCGCGACTCACCGCCCCGCTGGCCCCCGCCGTGCTTCGGGTGTCTACAGCACTCCAGGGCCCTACTCCGAGGCCTCACCCCTGACGTGGGTAGTTACAGTCTTAAAAATCTCACAGATAGCAAGCCTTTGTGCGTGTAACATTGAAACAAAGGATATTAAATTACTGGCTAGTCCCACTTAAAGGGATTTCAGATTCATTAAGTGCAGGAGGAATAACCTGATATTTATAGCCAGTACTTTCCCTAGAACTTATAAAATCACAAGGTGGGGAAGGTAATGATGAATAGTTAAGTGATTTGTAGAACCGTTTTTAGTTGCAAAAAAAAAAAAGTATGTATATAAATATTGGAAACAAGGCTAGAGGATGGCTACATGTCCTTTCAAAATCAAAAGGGAGCATTATTCATCAGGCCCACCAGAAGATGATTTAGTTATCTAGAGACTGTATTTTAACAGTATTGGTTAGAGTTTAGGGATTTAGACTTCTACCATTACATCTTTTTGACTAATTGAGATACAAATTATTTCTGAGTGGGAGAAAATAACTCCTGAGGCTGTGGTTTTTTAGGATAGCAATTTTAAGCTTTTTTTTTCTTTTTTAAAGCCCGGGTCTCGCCAAGTCTCTCAATTCCCGGAGTGATCCAGAGTAACTGGGACCACAGGCGCCATCATTTCTTCAATTTACCATTTAGCTTGCTCCTTCATTATTGGTTCAGCATATCTTTGCTAAAGACACACTTGATTTGAATCATGTTTATAAGTATTATAATTTGACAACGACCTCCAGTCTTTAGTGGCAAAGGTTTAAATTTATACTTTTCAGGGTTGGAGAACATAGGCCTTATGCACTACTCAAATCTATCATAGGGTCCTAGGTAGAAGAATCATTCCCCCTTGCTTCCAAAGAGTCAAACATTGACAAGAGGAACATTACAAAATGAAAATCTTAACCAAAAATTGAAACTTGAGTACTGAGAAATTTAAAGTCTGCAAAGCACACAGTTTAAAATTGTTAATTTGTAGCCGGGCGCGGTGGCGCAAGCCTGTAATCCCAGCACTTAGAGAGGCCGAGACAGGAGAATCTTGAGTTCAAAGCCAGCCCCCGCCCCCCACCCCCCAACGGCGAGGCGCTAAGCAACTCAGTGAGACCGCGTCTCTACATAAAACACAAAATAGGGCTGGGGATGTGGCTCAGTGGTCGAGTACCACTGAGTTCGATATCCAGTAACAAAAAAAAAAAAAAAAAAAAATGTTAATTTGTATTTTAATTGAGGAAACTAGTAGAAATAGTTCTAAACTGGATTCATTTGGAAATGGAAATGTTACAAGATTATTTCCCTGTCCCCTGCTTTTCAACTACCATCTTCTGTTTTATTTGCTATAATATTAACAGATCTTTCTGCATGATGGGGCAATCGAGTTAGACACACACATTTCTGTGTGTGGGGTACTGGAGATTTAACCCAGGGGTGCTCTACCACTGAGTTATACCCCAGACGGTTTATATTTTATTTTTATTTTAAGACTGGGTTTCTCTAAGATGCCCAGGCTGTGCAACTTGAGATCTTCCTACCTCGGTCTCCTGGGCTGCTAGGATTACAGGCATGCACCACCTCTCCTGGCTGGGCATAATGTTTTGTGAAATTATATCTTGATAGCAGTACCTAATGCTTAGTAAGTTTCTGAGAAAGCACCCTTTAGGAAAAACAAGTAGGATGAAGCTTATATAAGTAGATTGCTTTGGACTAGGCTTGCTTTTATTATCAATATCTTTGAAGCCTCCAGATATGTTTAGGACTTTAGAGGTTGTATTTGAATCATAAATATAATCAGGAACCATATAAAAAAGAGCTATAGAGATTAGCTGTTGAAAACAAATGTATTTAGAGGTCAAGCAGGCTGGGTATAAAACAATCAAAAAGTAGGGGGATGGAAAATAAACTACCTGAAGGTATCCTGCTTACAGAGAGGTTGCTAGAAACTAGGCTCCTCTAATGTTCCTGGCATCCCAGGCCTTGAAGTGTCTGATAGCATTAGTTTATAGGATGTAAGAAGAGTAATTACGAATATGAGTTTAGCTTTGAAGTTAAGATTATTTTATATCACTGTCATGTAATATCTTTCCAAGAAAACCTTTTTAATATCCTTTCTGAGCTCTATAATGTACAATGGTTTCTTATTGTTTGCTGTTTGAAATGGAATCTCCTTTCAGTTTTAAGGCCATTTATATACTGCTTGCTCGCTGCCTCCCAGATTTTCCTGTAATCCTCATTCATCTCTCTAGTTAGTATCTTCACTTGCTTACTCAGTGTCATTTCAACATGTTCCTATGTTCACTGCCACCCCCACTCCTATTTCTACTTTATTGCTTTTCTTTGATTCCCTCTTATAAGTCAGGTATTAGCTGAAATCTAACTCCTCTAGGACACTGGTTCTGGGTACTTACTACCCTAGGCCACCCTTAATAGCTATTATCTTGGGTCTGGGAGTGTGGCCCTGGGTTTGACCCCAATACTAAAAATAAGAAAACAAAAATATTAGGTCAGGCACAGTGACACATGCCTGCAATACCTGTGACTAAAGAGCCAGGAGGATTAAAGTTTGAGACCAGCCTGTGCAACTTAGTGAGTTTCTCAGCAACTTAGTTTGAGACCAGCCTGTGCAACTTAGTGAGTTTCTCAGCACAACCCTGTCTCAAAACAAAAAAATAAAAAGTAGAGATGTGGCTGGGTGGTTGAGTGCCTCTGGGTTCAATTTCTGGTCCCCGCCTCACTTCCCTTCCAAACAGAGCAAATCATAACAATTTGCCTAAGTGCTATGAGGATCTGAGTTACCACAGTTCTTGTTACATAGTAAAGGCTTAATATATGCAATTTTAAATTATTGTTCTAATTCATATTAATTCTTTAAAGGATGATTATATAATTTGTCACCAATTTTTACTGTCTTATTCTCTTAGTGTTCTCAGTTTGAAGCTTTTCTTAAAATTTTTGATTACACACTGTTGAAGGCAAAAACCATGTACTATTTTTTGCAGTACTGGAGAATGAATCCATGGACTCTTTACCACTAAGCTACATCCCATCCTCGGCTTGTTTTATTTTTTGAGACAGAGTCTTGCTAAGTTGCCCAGGCTGACCTTGAACTTGAAATTCTCTTTACTCAGCCTCCTAAGCAGACTGGCTATATCTATTTCTTTTTAAAAGTCTCTTAAAATTCCCAGGGTCTTCCTATTTTCCTATCCAATGGTAGAGCACTCCAGGATTCAATTCTCAGTACCACAGGGAGAAAAGAAAGATAACAGGGTCATGAAAATATGAAGCTTGAATAGAAAGGTGAGATTAGGATGAATTACATTGAAATATTTTTTGTGAAAAGTTACAGTTGTTAAAGGTAGTCCACAGACTATTATGATTTTCATGGTTGTAAAATTAAAGAAGGAAATGCTACTTGATCTACAAAAACCATTTCCTGTGTTAAAATCATTGTGAAGCCATTGCCTGAGAGGTTCTAGCACCATGGATTTCCACTTATACAAACCTCAGTGAACTCTGTAAACTCATATTCTAGCAAAAGGAAACAAGATAAACCACCAACTAACCTCTAAGGGCTTTCCACTGGAATAATATAAATAAGGCTACTGCTCCATTTTAGCCAGTCAAATATTTCCTTTGCTTTGCTCTGTATTCACTTCATAAAAACCTTTTCCTGCGTGTGTTTGATGGAGCCCCCGAACTACTTGCGTTCTGGAGCTGCCCAATTCATGAATTGCTATCTACTCAAAATCTTTAAAATTTTATTGTGCCTTAGTTTATCTTCTTATACTTGGAAGTAAATATTTACTGAGTGAAATGCAGTTTGTGATTAAAAAAAAAAATTTAAAGGATACTCTGAGAAGTCCTAGAGTTAAGTTCTCCAGACTTGAATTTGTTAAGCCATAACCAACTTTTTGGTGTTTCTAAAAGGAGGCAAAAAAGTGTTTTTTGTTTTTGTTGTTTTGATTTTGGTTTTTGGTTGGTTGGTTTGTTTGGACTGGGAATTGAACCCAGGGGCACTTTACCACTGAGCCATATCCCTAGTCCATTTTTCCTTTTTTAAAATTTTGAGACAGGGATCTGGCTAGGTTATTGAGTTCGTCACTAAGTTGCTGAGGCTGGCCTTGAACTTGCAATCTTGCCTCAGCCTCCCAAATTGCTGGGATTATAGGCATGAGCCACTGTGCCCTGCTGTAGTGGCATTTTTATGTATGGTTCTTCATTGTGTGGGACTGCCCTGCATTTTGTAGGATGTTTATATACCAGCTTCTGGAGCACTAAATGGCAATAGTAAACTGTGACCCCTCTTTCTTTCTTTCCCTCCCTCCCACCCTCCTTTCTTTCTGTGGTACTGGGGATTTAACCCAGAGGCACTCTACCACAGAGCTACATCCCTAGTTCCCTCATCTGTTTTCTTGTTTTCTATTTTAGATAATTCCTTTTTCTTTTCTTTTTCCAGTACTGGAAATTGAACCCAGCAGTGCTCTACCACCTAACTACATCCTCAATCTTTTAATTTTATTTAGAGACAGGGTCTCCCTAAATTGTCCCAACTAGCCTTGAAATTTCTGTCCTTCTGCCTCACCCTCTTGAGTAGCTTGGATTATAGATATGTGCCACAGGGCCAGGTTCTTTTTTCTTTTTTTTGGTACCTAGGATTGAACTCAGAGGCACTCGACCACTGAGCCACATCTTCAGCCCTATTTTGTGTTTTATGTAGAGACAGGGTCTCACTGAGTTGCTTAGCACCAGCTGAGGCTGGCTTTGAACTTTCAATTCTCCTGTCTCAGCCTCCCAAAGTGCTGGCATTACAGGCATGCACCACCGTGCCCGGCTTGGGCCAGGTTCTTTCATAGATAATTCCTAAATTTCCCCCTGATACTAAGTTCAAGCCAATTACAGAAGCAAGTTTTCCCACTTACACTTTTCAGTCCTTTTTACTTTTAATTTAGAGACTGGGTCTCACTAAGTTGCCCAGACTGGCCTTGTACTTGTGATCCTCCTTGCCTCCACCTACTGAGTAGCTGGGGTAATGGGCATGTGCCACTGTACCTCACTTACTGCTGGCTTTGTATCACAGTATTCAGTGTGCAACATGACTTTATTTCTAGCCATGCATGTTACATTATTGAGAGAGAACTACTTTAAAAGAAGATTACCAATGGTTGTTGGAAACCAGTAGAGAAGGAGCAGCTCAGAATGTTTCTCTGAAGGGAATATGGAATGGGAGAGTAAAATGACTTCCTACCTTCTTCCTAATGGGACATCTTGCTATAGAAGTCAGAGGAAACATCAGCTACCAATAGAGATACTTCACTTCCAGTCCAGGTACAATATTGCCTCATATTTAACTTTGATTTGGGATATGTATTATGGAAAAGCAAAGAGGGAGAATTGAGCCCTGCTATCAAGACTGAATGGACTGGGTGTGCTGGTACATTCTTGTAATCTCAGTGACTTAGAGGCTGAGGCAGGAGGATTACAAGTTTGAGGCCAGCCTCAGTAATTTAGTGAGGCCCTGAGAAACTTAGTGAGAACCTGTCTCAAAAAATAAAAAGGTTTGGGATGTAGCTTCATGGTAAAGTAGCCCCTGAGTTTTAGCCTCTGAATCAACAAACAAAACAAACAAATGGAATGCCTCTCTTTAGATGCTTCTCAGAGCTCTTTATTGGATTGCCCAGGGCTATGCCTCTATTGCCCCACCCAGGCTGCCAAATACCTTAAAATCCAGGTCTTATATCAAACCTATCAAAATGATTCATCAATATGGTCTTTCTTTCCATTGAACCCAGAGGCACTTTACTACCAAGCTAAATCCCAGCCTTTTTCATTTTAGTTTTTAAAAATTTAAGACAGGGTCTCACTTAATTGCTTAGGGCATTGCTAAATGGCTGAAGCTGGCCTTGAACTTGTGATCCTCCTGCTTCAGCCTCCTGAATTGCTGGGATTGTAGGTGTGGGCCACAACCCCTGACTTGGTCTCAGTTTTCTTGCATGATTCTCCCCCAGATTTATCTCTGATACTAGTTAAATATTCATATTTTGGGGCCTGCAGAATCAGGTAATCTTTCTGGCCAGGGCCTAGGATTCCACATTTCAATTGCATCATGGGTGCCTCCTTACTCTCTAAAACTGGAGGACCTCTGCCTAAGGAACTTGCTAGGTAAGTGGTTAACCAATCAAGTGATTTCAAGCCAAATTGTCATTAAGGTAATGAATTGATGGAAATAATCTATACCTATATTTATAGTAAAGTAGAATTCTTGCTAGGAAGGACAAGTATAAAGGAAGTTGCCTACCTTTACTAGTCAAAAATAATCTTTAATGTTTAAACATATATAGCATGTTCTGTGATATTCACAGTTTTGTAAATGATTTTAAGTTCTGAGAAATTAGTTATATTTCTTATGGTGATTTAGTCTCAATTTTGATTCTGATACACACTGACTTTTAGATTCATCAAAATAAATGACTTGGGCTGGGAATATGGTTCAGTGGTAGAGTGCTTACTTAGCATGTGCGAGGCCCAGGGTTCAATGCCCAGTGCCACCAAAAAAAAAAAAAAAAAAGTTGAGGAAAGAGAAATGCCTTTGACCAAAACAATAACAACATGAAACCAAAAAATTAGGCAGTGTGATGGTTCTTGCCTGTAATTCCAACAAACTCTGGAGGCTAAGGCAGGAGGATTGCAATTTCTACATCAGCCTCAGCAACTTGGTGACAGTGTCTCAAAATTAAAACTAAAGAAAATAATAAAAAAGGACTAAGGATGTAGCTCAGTGATAAAGCGGCCCTGGTTTTAATCCCCAGTGCTGCAAACCCCCCCCCCCCCACATTAGATTAAAAATCACATATAAACCAGGCATGGTGGGGCATGCCTATAATCCCAGCAGCTTGGAAGGCTGAGGCAGGAGGATACCAAGTTTAAGATATATCTCAGCAGTTTAGCAAAGCCCTCAGCAAATTAGCAAGACCCTGTCTCAGAATAAAAAATAAAAAGGGGCTGGGTATGTTTGGGATGTGTCTCAGTGGTTAGGTGCTCCATGAGGGTTTAAAACCCAGTACCAAAAAAAAAAAAAAGAAAAGAAAAGAAAAAAAAAAAAGAGAAAGAAAAATCACAAACAAAATATGGAGAGTAGTGAAAAAAAGTTTTTAATTGCAAAGGATTATTTGAACAATGATTATACAGTGTTAGAATTCACTGGGGCTGCTTTTCTGAAAAGTCATTTTTGGATAGCAGCAGAATAAGTTTCTTCATACTGTCTTGTCTGAGGGTTTAACCTACAGTTTGTGAAGACTAGTCTGCCCTGGTAGGTCAGATCTTTAGACTCTTCTGAAGTAGTTGAAAAATGTTTTGAAAACAAACCCAGAAAACCAAACCTTTTTATCTAGAGTAAGACTCAAGCAAAATAGATGTATTAACAATTTATACTTTATGACAGGAGCTGTGAATCATTTCCAGCTCTTACTTAAAATTAGAAATGAGAGCTTTATTGAGATGAGATCAGTATTGAAATTTGTCTTTTTACCGACAGTTCACATGTGTTCTGTTGTTAACACTACTCTGAATTTAGTTTAAGACTACTTAAGTCTGGAAACACAGGGCACTTCACATGTCTTGGGTTTTCAATTTGCCAAATAAGGATGTTGCTTAATAAACTGCAGTTGTAGTTATTCCTATCTTTTACCCAATTTTCAGCTATCTCATAATAGGAAGCTCTAAGATTATAATTTCTGCCTTAAGTTTGATAGAGGATCAAAGAGAAAAACAACTTGAAGAGTATGTATGAAAATGTTGATTGAAGTATGTTTTCATCTTTAATGACTTGAAATATTCTTACTTAAGCAAAGAAACAATTATTCAATGTTATTTCGTTATCGTACATTATAATTCAAGTTGAGATAGATATCTTTTTAATATATATTAGAGTTTCCGATTTTGTAATCAAGCTGTGTTTGTGTTATTGTATGTAACATTCTTTAGCAAAGTCTAGTTTTTAGATGATTTAAAAAATCTTCAACCAAATATTAATTAGTGTTTTGATATTCAGTCATCTTGCTTGTAGCACAGTGTAGTTAATGAGATAAACTGTGGCTATTGAGTGAAATTTTATGTTTTCACTAACATTTTCAATGTTTCAGTAAGTCTCAAGTAACTGGAGGGCTTAAGGAATAAGTGTGTTTATTTGTTCTCTTTTGTTATTAAGAGCTTGCTTGGAGTCAGGCATGGTGGTGCATATCTGTAATCCCAGTGACTCAGGAGGCTATGGCAGGAGGATAGAAAATTTGAGACCAGCCTCAGAATTTAGGGAGGCCCTAAGAAACTTAGTGAGACCCTGTCTCAAAAAATAAAAAGGACTGGAGACATGGCTTAGTGTTTAAATGCCTCTGGGTTCAATCCCTGGTACAAAAAAAAAAAAGTCAAATTTTCTTTAATTTAGTATCTGTTAGTAGATCTTGGGATCATCATCATACAATTGGACGAACTATTTTTCTGATTTTCCATGTCAGTCTTCTATTTTTCTTTTTTTCCCCAGTATTGGGGATTGAACCCAAGGGTACTGAAGACATTCCCAGCCCTGTTTTGTTTTTTTGTGACATGATTTCACTATGTTGCCCATGTTGGTTTTGAACTTGTGATTCTTCTGCTTCAACTTCCTGGGTAACTGGTATTATAGGCATGCACCACCATACCCAGTTTCCCATTTAGCTCTGCATCCTAACTCTGAGGGATAGAATAGGTTCTTTTACCATCTATGTGATGCTGATATAGAATCACTATTTCTAGCCCAGATTTGTCTTTTTTCTGACTTTAGGACTTATCTCAAAATGCCTGCTAGACTCCTTTGCTTGCACATCCCACAGATATTTCAAACTCCAATTCATTTTTGGCTAAACGAATCCTACCTCTTCCAAACTTGTTCTTCCTCCAGGGATTTCTGTTGCAGTCAGTACACCACCACCTACATGCAGCAGGAAACTTGGAACCATTTTTGAATCTTTTCTCTTCCCTCTCCCTCACATAACAAGGCCTGACAGTTGTAATGAGTATACTATCAAAATGATACTGATACTAGGCACATCGGTACACATCTGTAATCCTAGCGACTTGGGAGCCTGAGGCAGGATAGCAAGTTTGAGGGCAGCCTTGGTAATTTGTCTCAAAATAAAAAATAAAAAAGACTGGGGATATAGCTGTGTGGTAAAGCACCCCAGGGTGACATCCCTGGTACCAAAAAGAAAAAACAAACAAACAAAAAAACCCAGGTTTAGAGGCTCATCTTACTGAGAAACCAATGTCAGAGAGGAGCGTTAGGGAGAAAGGATTTATTCAGTAGCTAAAGGATGGAAAAGACGGAGCTTTGCTGACAAATCAGCTTCTCAACTTCAGTGGGTGGAGAGGCTACAGATACAGGATAGGAATAATGAGGGGGAGGGATAAGCTAATAAGAGGGAGGAATATTTATGTCTTTTCTGGGAATAGATGGCAATCTTCCAGAAACTTGAGTGCCACATTTTGTCATTCCTTTTATGGTCTGGTGTTTCCAGTTGCGGTGGCTGGTAGGTGCCTTCAAGGAAGAGTGGGGTGGGGGAGGGAGACTAGGCAAGTCTAGGTCAAGATAGCCCTATACTACTGTTTTGGACAAACATTTCTCAAATGATTAACATGTCTACATGCAGAGCTGAGTAGAATCTGACCCAAACATTAAGACAACACAGGAGATATACACAATATGAAGACAGGGTTGCCAAGCTTTTTCATTCCTTTCCAGTTACCCATTAGATATCTGTAGGTCCAAATGAAGAGTTAGTGTTTTCAGTACTGACCTCAGGTCCCCAAAGAATAACCTAGTCAATGGTTTTCATCATAACTTACATGGCAGAGGTGTGACCTACAGCAAAACCAGTGAGGGAGTAATAATGTATTGCCTAGCTGTGTGACCTCCCCAAATCAATGATTTTTAAGTCAATTTAGAACAAGTGAAGCCACACGTGGTGATGCATGCCTATAATCCCAGCAACTCCAGACGCTGAGGCAGGAGGATCACAAGTTCTAGGCTAGTGTCAATAACTAAGCAAGGCTCTAAACACCTTTGTGAGAACTTGACCCAAAATAAAAAGGGATGGGGATGTGGTCAATGGTAAAGTGCCTCTGGGTTCAATTCCCCAGTACCAAAGACAAACAAACAAACAAAAACAACAAGTAAAGATAGAGAATATATTTAATTTTTTTCTGGTACCAGTCTGTACTGAATTCCTCCCTCCTCTTCTGCTCTACCATTAATCTTTGGCTCTATTTAGTATCATTGTGTCTCTTGGTTTACCATCCATTCAGGCAAGACTGCAGAATCCACTGGAACTCAGAATGCAAATCTGATTAGTATACTCCCACTTTCAAAACCCCTTTGAGCCCTCAGGCTAGGGACCCTGGTCTTTATCAGCACCACTTCTCCCAATACCCTTTCTCCACCTTTAGATTTCAAACAAGAATTCCTCAATTAGCGGAGCACAGTGGTGCACACCTGTAAGCCTAGCACTTTGGGATGCTGAGACAGGAGAATTGAAAGTTCAAAGCCAGCCTTGGCAATGGCGAGGTGCTAAGCAACTCAATGACACCCTGTCTCTAAATAAAACACAAAATAGGGCTGGAGATGTGGCTCAGTGGTTGAGTACCCCTAAGTTCAATTCCCAGTAACTGGAAAAAAAAAAAAAAGAATTCCTCAATTGAAAAGCTTTCTCTTTATGTAGTCTTTTTTTTTTTAAAAAAAATTTATTTATTCTACTTAAGTATACATGATAACAGAATGCATTTTGATTCATTGTACACAGATGGAGCACAACTTTTCATTTCTCTGGTTGTATGTGATGTAGACCTACAACATACATGCAGTCATACATAAAACTAGGGCTATGATGTCCATCATATTCCACCATCTTTACTGTCCCCATGCCCCCTCCCCCCTCCCACCCCTGTGACCAAAGTTCCTCCATTCTTCCTGTGTCCTCCCCCACATTATGGATCAGTATCCACTTAGCAGAGAGAATATTCAGCATTTGGTTGTTTGAGATTGGCTTACTTCACTTAGCATGATATTCTTCATTTCCATCTATTTACCTGCAAATGCCTTTATGCAGTCTTTCACACATTCTGTTCCCATGATCTTCCTCCTTTTGCTTGGTTAATTCCTTTTTAAAAATAAAATTATTTATTTATTTATTTATAGTATTTCTTTGATGTAACTTTCTCAATTTGTGTCTGCATTGAATTTCAACATCTTTTAAACCAGAATTCTGTGTGTAGCCTGGAGATTTCCCTTAAATCCAGGAATTTTGATGAATGCCTCAGTGGAAGTTCCTGCATTTGTGTCTTCTGCACTACCCTCCTGCACTGGTGCTTTCTTTTCCGGACTGTTCTCCCACTGCTCTCCCATTCTCCCAGAAGCACATATCCATAGTAAATAAATTTACCTTAACTCAACCCACCCACTACATATTCTGTGGCGTATGTTAAAAAGTGTTTCTAGGAAAATGAATTCTGTGGTCAAAAGAGGTGAGAAACCTTTAGCTAATGGTTCCTATGTCATAGTGTGCCTTGTGTATCTCCAGCTTGGGGGATGGTTCATACAATGTGTATGGTTTTCATATATAAATCTTAAATAACAGTAATATTTTCAGTAGTTCCTCTACAAAGTAGATTGTGTGTGTGTGTGCGTGCGCATGTAAGTGTGTTTTGTAGTGCTGGTGATTGACTCTAGGGCCAGGCAAGTGCTCTACCACTGAGCTTCATCCCCAGCTTTAAAAGAAAGTGGGCTTTAAAAAAACTTGGATGCCCTTTAAGTGGAAACTACTTTTTTCTCCATCTTACATGATTCTGGGTGTGGAAATTGCTGATAACCCCCACTTCCCTGATACCAATTTTAGGCAACTGCTTCCTTTAACCTCATGTAAAATGCCCTACTTCTCTGAGGTTCATGTAATTTAGTTCTACAAGTTATGGCAAGGTCAGTTTTTCTTCTTACCTATCGTTAGTGTCATCTTGAGAAAGATCCAAGCCTCATGTTTCTTTAATCTTCCTGGTCTTCCATCATGTTCATCTCCAAGCTACTACATGTACTTACTTCCATGGCCACAGCTGAGGCCATCGGATTCTAATATCTATATAGTCTTCTCATTTTTCTATTCCTCACCTTTTACTACAGTTCTTAAATCTTTTCGATATCTTTTTTTTTTGAACCCAGGTGTGCTGTATCACTGAGCTACATTTCTAGCTCTTTTTATAATTTTTTGACTAAAGGCAGGGCCTCACTAAGTTGTTGAGGGTCTTGCTAAATTGCTGAGGCTTGCCTCAAACTTGAAATCCTCTTGAGTCACAGGGATTACAGGTGTGTGCCACTATGCCTGGACCTTTTTGATATCTTTTTTTTTTTGGTACCAGGGATTGAATTCAGGGGTACTTGGCCACTGAGCCACATACTCAGCCCTATTTTGTGTTTTATTATTAGGGACAGGGACTCACTGAGTTGCTTAGTGCCTCACTGTTGCTGAGGCTGGCTTTTTTTTTTTTTTTTAGTTGTTGATGAACCTTTATTTTTTATTTATTTATATGTGGTGCTGAGGATTGAACCCAGTGCCTCACGCATGCTAGGCAAGCGCTCTACCACTGAGCCACCACCCCAGCCCCTGAGGCTGGCTTTGAACTCGCGATTCTCCTGTCTCAGCCTCCCAAAGTCCTGGAATTCAGTCGTGTGCCACTGCGCTCAGCTGGTATCTTATATTCTTCAATTCCTCTGTTTTCTTAGTCCCTTCAACCTCTTTTCTACTTAACCTGGATTTTTGAGTTTTTCTCACAAGCATTTCCTTTCACCTCTTATATTCTTGTCCTTCTATTGAATCAACCCAGCAAAAACCCAACTATTTCTTTTCTTTTCTTTTTTTTTAGTGGTGCTGTGGATTGAACCAAGGCTTCCTACATAGTAGGCAAGTGCGTTAGTATACAACTATATTCCTAGCCTCCAACTTTGCTTTTTTTTTTTTTTTTGGTGGTGCTAGGGATTGAACCCAAGGCCTTGTGTATGTGCAAGGACTCTACCATCTGAGCTATATCCTCAGCCCCCAACTTTGCATTATTAATGTACCCTCTCTGCTAATTCGCATACTTGGAGTTGGGAAGGCAGTGCACTCTGAAGACAATCTTAACAATTCAGAGTGTGGCACTATAAACCATGGTCTCCAGCCTTGTTAGGTCTTCATTTCCATCTGCTCATCCTTAAAACTGTCCTCTGGCCACGTGCAGTGGTGCACACCTATAATCTCAGTGACTCAGGAGAATGAGGCAACAGGATCACAGGTTTGAGGCCAGCCTCAGCAACTTAATATTGCCCTACCATTTTCCTCACCAGCAATTACAAATCTATGCTAGTTTTCTCGGATGCTCCCCTTTCACCACTGAACTCTTACTTTGTAGCACATTAACTGCTCCTGCATGTCTTATGACTTCTTTCATAATTTTCAGTCTCCTTTTAAAGACTTCTCTGAATTTTTTATTCATCCTCAAATGCCTTTTCTCCACTTGCAGGGGGCAAGATGTTATTGTATTGTTGAAGTCCATCCTTCTTGCCAGTGATTATGTCCCCCTATCATGGTGAGAGCAGAGGTGCTTCATTCTCAGCATACTGCAGACATCAGTTAGTGTTGCAGAAAGAGACTGGACATTGTGACAATTAATCTATTATGTTGTTGAATGCAGATTAGTTAAGAGAGTTTCTGTTGTAGCTGGGCATGGTGACACATGCCTGTAATCCCAGCAACTCAGAGGGCTGAGGCAGGAGGAGTGCTAGTTCAAAGCTAGTCTCAGCAACCTAGTGAGGCCCTAAGCAACATAGGAAGACCCTGTCTCAAAATAAAAAGTAAAAAGAGCTCGGGGATGTAGCTCAGTGGTAAAGTGCCTCTGCATTCAATCCTCAGTATCAAAAGTGGGGGGTGGGAGGGTGAGGGTTTCTATAGAATTGTTTTTGTTACTTTTCTCCCTTTGTTCAAGGAATATATTTTTTCATTTTTTAAAAGTATTTAACCTTCATCTAAGCACAGTGCCTACTATTTAATAGATACTCAATGTATTTTGTTGAATGAATGAACATATTCTTATATAGGTTATACCAAATCTGAATAATCAGAACATTGATTTGAGAATCAGCTACTTATAGACAGATCATTGACCCTAGAGCCAAAGTTTTTTTTTTTCCTCCAGTATTGGGGATTGAACCTATAGGCACTCAACCACTGAGCTACACCCCCCAGCTCTTTTTATTTTTTAATTTTAGATAGATAGAGTCTCCCTAAGTTAGTTACTCAGGCTGGCCTTGAACTTGTGAACCTTCTGTGTCAGCACCCCTGTTCCTCCAGTGGGTAGGATTGTGGGGATGTTCCACCACATTGGGTCATAATAAACTTTTTACTAAGTATAGGTTCTAGTGAAATATAACAGTGAGGACTTATGCTATATTCAACATCACCCTTGTCATTAAAAACATAGATGAGGGGCTGAGGGTGTAATTCAGTGGTACTGTCCATTTTTAGCGTGCATGAGGCTAAAAATGGACAGAACTCAAAACAAATCTCAGAACTCAAAACAAAAACAAAAGCAAAACACCAAAAACCAAACCAAACAAACTAAAAATCAAACAGAGGGAAAAAACCTGTATAGATATGTATTTGTTACAAATCTAGGTTTTGAGTTTTCATGTTGATTGAGAAAGGAAATGAGGACAAGGTGTGAAAGATGGAAACAGAACATTTTTTGGAGTGGCCGTGAGGTTATTTTCCATTGCATAGCTCAAACTTTGTTTAAAGAAATGAACCAATTAGCAGAATTCCTTTCAATATCTTTCCTGAAGCTGTTGCTAATACTTTTTATTGCAGTTATCATTTAAAATGGAAGAAGATGAATTGTTTGGAGAAAAAATGTTCCAGCATCATTGTTCAGAATTCATTAAACATTCACAACAGATAGGTGATGGTTGGGAATGGAGATCATCAAAGGTAAGATTAGAAAATTTTATTTCCTATTTCAATTTAGGGTTTTTTTTTTTCCCTGTATGAAACCTTAGTAATTGGCCAGGCCTAGTGGTGTTGGCCTGTAATTCTAGCTACCCCCAGGCTCAAGCAAAAGGATTGTAAATTTAGGCAGCAGGGCAGGATGGTACATGCTCTGTAATTCCAGCTACTCTGGAGGCTGAAGCAGGAGGACTGCAAGTTCAAGGCCAGCCTTAGCAATTTTGCAAGTCCCCAGATCACTTAGCAAGACCCTATCTTAAATAAAAAGGGCTGGGGATAAAACTAAATGGTAAAGCACACCTGGGTTCAATCTTTAGTACTGAAAAAAAAAAAAGTTAGTTCATGGCCAGCCTGGACAACTTGGTGATATAATGTCTCAAAATAAAAAATAAAAAGGGGCTGGCTGGGCTTGTTGCTCAGTGGTTAGAGTGCCCTGAGTTCAATTCTTGATAACACACATGTGAGAACAACCAACAAGAATAACAACAAAAACAAGAAACCTCAGTAATTGAAATTAAGGTATAAGAGCTGGGTTGATTTAATAAAAGGCTTTGATTGAAGGATGTATTTTTTTTTATAATTTATTTAAATGCATTTCAAGTCATAGTACATATATAGAGCTCAACTTTTCCATTTCTCTGGTTGCAAGCCAGATAGAGTCACACCATTTGTGTCTTCATACATGCACCAAGGGTAGTAATGACGATCTCAATCAACCATCTTTACTATACCCATTCCCTTTCCCTCTCCCACCTCTCCCTGCCGCATCCAGAGTTCCTCCATTTCTCCTATGTTCCCCATTCCCACCCCCCTGATGTATCATCATCCACTAATCAGAGAAAACATTCGGCATTTGGTTTTTTGGGATTGGCTTACTTCACTTAGCATAATGTTCTCCAATTCCATCCTTTTGCCTGCAAATGCCATAATTTTATTCTCTTTTATTGCTGAATAATATTCCATTGTGTATATGTATCACAGTTTCTTTATCCATTCATCTATTGAAGGGCATCTGGGTTGCTTCCACAGTTTTGCAATTGTGAATTGTGCTGCTATAAACATTGAAGTGGCTGCTTTACTGTAGTGTGCTGTTTTTAAGTCTTTAGGGTATAGGCCAAGGAGTGCTGGTGGGATTGCAAACTGGTGCAACCAATCTGGAAAGCAGTGTGGAGATTTCTTAAAAAACTTGGAATGGAACCACCATTTGATTGAAGGATGTTTTAAAACAGATATCCATTTTATTATTTCAACTATATTTACACATTATTATTGGGTCAATGAAGTATTATCTAGAAAAGTCCTCAGGTGATCTGCTTTAATTTAATAGATAAAAATGCTTAGCTTAACTGTCTGATGTTTCTCTGGTTTTCACACCTTTTGTTTACACTATAAATTGTCATAGAAAACAATTGTGTAGAGAGTGAAAAGATAATCCTGAAACCAAACCATAGTCAAATAGGCACAAATTCTGAAATATTAGGGACTGTAGTAATTGGGGATATCTTAATAATGGAAATGCATTCCAAAACATTTTTTAAAAATTCTATTTAGATATAACATTAAAGCATTTATTTCCGCAATACAATAAGTCAAATTTTCTGTAAATTTTTTTTCTTCCCTCGCAGTGGTGAGGATTAAACCCAAGTGCTCAAACATGTTAACCAAGCATTCTACCACTGAGCTACACCCCAGCCCCTGCCAAAAACTTGTTTCTTCTTTTTCTTTTGAATTAAACACAGGGTTGCTTAACCATTGAGTCACATCCCCAGCCCTTTATTTTATTTTATTTTATTTTTTGAGACAAGTTCTCTTTAAGTTGCTGAGGCTGGCCTTGATCTTGTGATCCTCCTGCCTCAGCCTCCTGAGTTACTGGCATTACAGGCATGTTCCACCATACCCTGCCGCCAGAAATTTGTTTCTTGGAGAAGTTTTCTCTTCTTGACATTTTATCTGATTCTGGAAAAGTGATGAGTCCTGGTTCTCTGTGGGTTGATTCTGTTTCATCTCTGCACTCAGAGAAACTTGAGTACAGTTTTGAACTGATTCCTGTGATATGGAACTGATCCCAGGAGATTCAGGAGTTGATCAGGTCCAGAGTGTCACTGGGGAGAAAAGCCAGGATATCCTTTTGGGTCATATGCCTGTACTAAGCTTTGACAGAGTAGTTGATGGATCATTCAGAGGTCAATCTCTTATAGTAGGTTCCAGCTCCACTCTCTGATAGGGATTGGACAGGCCTTAAGCCCTTAGGGCATCTCCCTGTTCAGGATAATGTGACCTAGTTTTCACCTTTTATTATTCTTTTTTGGTATTAGAGGTAAAACTCAGAGGCACTTACTGCTAAGCTACATTCCCAGGCTCCCTTCCTTTTTTTTTTTTTTTTTTTTTTTTTAATTTTGGAACAGGGTCTCATCAAGTTGTTGAGGCTGACTTTAGACTTGCAATCCTTCTGCCTCAGCCTCCTGAGTTGCTGGGATTACAGGCGTGTGCCACTGTACCCTGCTTGTTTGCACCTTTTAGTAATTTCATTCTGGGTATTTTATTATTTTGTTTATTACTATGTTTGAATTTTCACTTACCTTTTTTGTTTTGTTTGTGATGCTGAGAATCCAACCAAGGGTCTCTTACATGCTAGGCAAGTGCTCTGTCCCTGAGCTATAACCCTAAGCCTTGAATTTTCATTCATTTTCCTTTTGTGATTATTGCTGATATATAAAAGAATGAATTTTTTTTCAGTATTAATTTTGTATCCAGTTACCTTACTGAATTTTCCTATTAGTTTTAGTCATTTCTCTTGATTCTTATAGGTAGGGTGAGATCTTTTGCAAATCAAAGGTCTTTTTTTGTTGTTGTTGCTCTCTTCATAGTATTTCTCTTAATTCTTTTATATATCCACTAGAAAGTTATTAATCGTGATAACAGATCTGTTTGTCTTGGTTCTGATTTTGATATTAATGCTTCTGACATATGATGATTAAATAGAAGGTTGATTTGTTCATAAAATGAGTGTAGGTTTCCCTCTCTATTTTTTTTTTTTGTTGTTGCTGTTGTTTGGGGATTAAATCCAGGGTCTCATACATGCTACCACTAAGTTACACCCCCAAGTTTAGGTTTCTGATTCCTTTTGATCTGTAATAATTTATGTTGTTATACCTTGGGAATTTTCCCTTTTCACTGGTTTTATTTTGGGGGTGGGTAGTACTGGGAATTGAATCTAGGAGCACTCTACCTTCATCCACATCCCCAGCCTCCCCCTTTTCTTTCTTTCTGTTCTTTTTAAAATTTCTTTTAATTGTATATGGACATAATACCTTTTAAAAATTTATTTGCTTTTATGCAGTGCTGAGTATTGAACCCAGTGCCTCACATGTGCTAGGCAAGCGCTCCACCACTGAGCTACAACCCCAGTCCTTTTTTTTCTTTTTTAATTTTTAAAATTTGAGACAGTGTTTCACTAAATTACTGAGGCTAGCCTTGAACTTGAAATCTGCCTTAGTAACTAGAATTATAGGCATGAGTAACGGCAAATGGTATCACCAGGTTTTCTTCTGTTTTTCTTTTTTAAAGCTGGAGCCAGGATTATAAAAATTTCTGTTACCATTTCAGTGATCTAACAGAATGGGGAAGGTGAAGGTGAGGTATGGAGCTGCACTTCTCTATGTGGGTGAGTGGGATGGGGGCTGAAGAGAATCTTAGGAGGGAAATTATACTTGTCAGGAGTTTCTTAATTGAAATTCTAAACCAATGCCCCAAGAACCAGTTTTCAGGATTTGTCTTTATTATTGGTCTATCCCTAAAATGCTATGGCTAAGTCTAGTTTCTTATTTGTTAACACTGACTGCTGCATGTGGAAAATTCTCTGCCCTTTGGAGTGAGAGTTATATCTCTAATTAAGGACAATTCTCTTTCACATGGGGGTAAGCTCATGAATAGTATCAAAACAAAACAACACTGTTCAGAGGATTTCTCTATAGCCCTAGGGCTAGGACTGCAAACCCAAATGTCTGTGGAGACCATGGTGGTAATGTTAATGAGTCAAGCTGCCAGGGACAAAATAATACGTAGATCCACGCCTGAGGTCTGTGGCTGCCTGGACTGCCTGTGCTCTGTGTATTCCCATGTTGGAAATGTGGGTCCAAAATATTACCTATCTTGGAGCAAAAGGGAGTTCTCCAAGTTCAGAGGCTATGAAAATATATATACTTCAAGAAAAGTAAAAAATTTACATTTGAGAGGAGAAATCTCTGAATTTTTAAATGTTGGCAACTATATAAGAAGATATTTTTTGAACCCAGTGAAGATCAAATCAGACATCTCAGTGAGGCATGTTATATGAGCTGTGGGTGGTCAGTTCATGACTTCTGGCATTAGGTGTTTGCGTAGTCTGACTGGTTTCTTACCCAGCCCTGCTTCACTGTATTCTGTTGGTGTGAATTAGTGACAGGGCCTCCAGGTTGTCTCTACCATAGTTTAGAACTCTATACCTCCTCATTTGTACCATTTCAACAGCCTACTAACTCTTCAATTCATTGGACAAATTGCAGCCATAGTTAACCTTTCAAAATGTCTTTGATGGAGTCCCATTTTCCACATGATTTTTTCCCTTTGTATTCAGTTTAAGTTCTATCTATTCTATCACAGAATATAGAAACTCCATAACAGAGTGTTCAAGGTTCTGTATTGTGGCTTCCTGCTAATGTTCCCATTCTACTACCACTCTAAAATTAATTTCCTTTCCCTTTTTCTCCAAATTCCCAGAAATGAAGGAAAAAGCTATTTTGAAAAGTGAGTAAATTTTTATCATTGCTACCAAAGTAGCGGGGAATATCACCAAGCGATCATAAATCTTGATGATTTTCTGAAAGGTAAAAAACAGGATTGAGGGAAGAAACTAGATCCTGAGGCAGGGTTTAGAGAGGACTGTGGTGAAAGGGGAAAAGGGTAGTGGAGCAGAAGGGAGTGCTCCAAGTTCAGAGGTTATGGACCCAAATACAATTCTGAGTTCCTTTCTCTCTGATTTTATAAATTGTTTTTAAGTAAAAAATATTGTTAACATACTTTAATTGAAGCCTTTTCCCACTTATTTTGGATAATGAGATAATCAGTTTTACTCTTAATCAAATAATATTTTTTTTCTTTTGCAGTAATGTTCAAATTCAGTCTTATTTTAGCTTTTGCAGTTTGTAGACTTGTTACTTTTATGTATTAGGAAAAATGGTGGGAGAAAATATATGAATCATTAATATTTTCTTTAGTATCATCCTAATATCATGTGGCCAATGTATGCTTATTATGGTGAATCATAAAATATGTCTATAAACATCTTCATTCAAAGTTATGACTTTTAGTTGAGTGTGGTGATGAACACCTATAATCCCAGCTACTGTGGAGGCTGAGGCAGAGGATCACAAGTTCAAGGTCATCCTGGGCAACTTAGTAAGACCTTGTCTCAAAAAAGTAAAAATAATGATCATGATAATTTAAAAAGGACTGAAGCTGTAGCTTAGTGGTGGAGCACTCCTGGGTTAATCTCCAGTGCCTCAAAGATGTTAGACTTTTTGGTTCATGTAACCTGACACATCATAAATAAGTCCCAAACATTCTCTGGAGAGAGATACCAAGAATTTCAGATAGTTCTTCTATTTTGTTTGTTTTTTCTTTTGTATGAAGGTTTTAACCCAGGGGTGCTTAACCACTGAGCAACATTCCCAGTCTGTATTTTATTTTTTATTTTGAGACAGGGTCTTGCTAAGTGGCTTTGCCTTCTAGAATTTCTCTTGTATTTGTAGACTATTATTTATTTTTTAGTTTGGGAGCTCAGTTCTGTGATTCTGCCTTTCAAAGATTACTGATAAAATCATTTCCCATAGTTTTTTTTGACATTGTTATCTCACTTTTATATAGCAGAAACAGAAAGAGAACATTTCTCTGATGGCTAGAGATGTTGAACATTTCTTCATATATTTGTTTATTGATTGTATATCTTCTTTGAGAGGTTTCTATTCAGCTCCTTAGCCCATTTATTGATTGGATTATTTGTTTTTTTGGTGTTAAGCTTTTTGAGCTCTTTATATATCCTGGAGATCAGTGCTCTGTCTGATGTGCGTGTGGCAAAAATTTGCTCCCAGAATGTAGGTTCTCTGTTCACCTCATTGATAGTTTCTTTTGTTGAGAAGAAACTTTTTAGTTTAAGTCCATTCCATTTATTGATTCTTGCTTTTATTTCTTGTACTATAGGAGTCTTGTTAAGGAATTTGGGCCCTAATCCAACGTGATGACGATTTGGACCTACTTTCTCCTCAATTAGCCGTGGGGTCTCTGGTCTAATTCCTAGGTCTTTGATCCACTTTGAGTTGAGTTTTGTGCATGGTGAGAGATAGGGGTTTAGTTTCATTTTGCTGCATGTGGATTTCCAGTTTTCCCAGCACCATTTGTTGAAGAGGCTATCTTTTCTGAATGAATGTTTTGGGCACCTTTGTCTAGTATGAGATAGCTGTATTTATATGCATTACTCTCTGTGTCTTCTATTCTGTACCGTTGGTCTACATGTCTATTTTGGTGCCAGTACCATGCCGTTTTTGTTACTATTGCTTTGTAGTAAAGTTTAAGGTCTGGTATTGTGATGCCTCCTGCTTCACTCTTCTTGCTCAGGAT
>PVHX01024123.1:0-24560 GCA_004024805.1 Geosciurus inauris
AGCAATAGTCTTCCCATTACAAACACTTGAAGTTCCAGAGTGGCTTCCCAGAAGTGTGCATTGTTATCAGAAAGACTTGGCCAGAGCCCAAGAGGAAGAAAGATGTGAATTTCACTTCATGGCATTTTCAGTGTGAGCAAGTGCCCACTGTCCTTGAACATGATTTTTCTATTTATTCTGGGTGGATACTCCTGGAAAGTATACTACCAAAGAGGCAGGTTCAGATGAATTTGGTCAACTCATTATAGAGGATCTAAAATGAACCCCTACTCCACATGATCTCCAGATTGTCAAAAAATGTGTTCCATGTGATATCTCCTAATTGTGACATTTTCCCCTAGCTAGGGAGAAGCCGAGCATAATTTCTGGGGGGAGGGAAACTTGCAGCAAGCAAACTCAAGGTTTTCCCTAGGGTGTTTTCCAAGGTAGTGTGAGTAAGGATAATACAGGGTGTTTTGAACATGGAGTGTCTCTGCAGAATGACAAGGATACTATTTAAGGATCTGTTGCTGTTTTATGCAGCCTGTGTCAAGAAAGACAGTGACAAGATTTTCAAAATGGAGTATCAAATTTTCACTCAAGATCATGGTTGCTTTAAAGAGTACCTGCTTTACCACTATTAGAATATTATTAAAGAAATAAAACATCTATGCAGCCAGTATTTCACTTGTAAGATAAAAAGAACTGCCTTCTATAAATAGGCTAGCTGGTTTGTTAAAAGTCAATAAGTAAACCTTGGTACAGGGAGAATATGCTGATGAAAATTTATCAATTTATAGAAAAATAATAAGAATAATGTGTTTTATTTTTTTAAATATATATAGTTCATGTTCTTCCTGTAGTGTGGATAAGATTCTAATTCTTTACCTGTTTGTCTTGGTCAGGCAGACTAGCATTCATGTGACATAGTGCTGGGCAATGGAAGGACTAACTTCATTTTATAGGTCCATGATGTGTATGTGACTCAGAGCCGTGTAGGACATAGTCTCCATGGGATCAGTTGAGTTATAAAGCTGATATCCTTGATTTCCCTACAGAGCTCCAGAATGCTCTCTGGACAGTTTCAGCATTTGGCATCACATTTGTGTCTTTAAAAAAAAAAACGTAGTTAGACAGAATGCCTTTCTTTGTTTATTTTTATGTAGTGCTAAGGATTGAACCCAGTGCCTCACACATGCTACGCAAGCACTCTGCCACTGAGCTACAGCCCCAGCCCCACATTTGTGTCTTATAAAACTTTGATTATATAGATTCGTTATGCTTTTCTCTTGCTAACACTTTTTTCTGTTATAGGAGAGTGTCACTGTGATGCTTAATGATGGGAAAGGAAAAAGTAACACCTCCCTGCTACTACAGTATCAGTGAGGCTGTAATCCTGGGTTTCTCAGTTTTGGAGTTACTGACCAGATAATTGGTGCCTGACAATTCTTTATGGAGAGATTGAGGGAGTTGTCCTGCATATTGTAGGATGTTTAACAGTATCGCTGGCCTCTACCTACCAGATGCCTTCAGCATTCTTTAAGTCATAATGATCAAACTGTCTCTAGATGTTGCTGAATGTCCCTTGGGGAGAACATCACCCTCTCCTATCCTTTAAGGACCACTGCTATAAACAGGGCAAAAATAGCTGACTTGGAGTAGCTATGGAAGAGGCCAAAAAGAAAACAAAAAAAACGATGCTTCAGGTTCAAAGGTTTTAAAAACTATGTATTGCTGTCATTTTAATGCAAACAAGGTGCCACAAATGCAGGCAGTAGAACAAGCACATGAGATCTCTTTTTTTGCACAGAGGGGGCCACACACTTAGGTACAACCTTAAGTGGGCATCAGTGGCTCATAGAAGGCTGTCAGGATTGGCTCCTGGGCAAACCAGCTCACCAGGGAAATAGTACCTGGAAACAGAATCAGCAAACCCATGCTCCTCTAACTAGCCCAGCCCTGCCAAAGGAAGGAATGAAGGACAAAGAAGATTTGGCTAGGCAAGCATTGATTTCTTGAGTGCAACCTTAAAAAATAAATAAATAAAACTAAAGTAAAATTCACACAATATAAAATTCAGCCCTTGAACCACTTCTAAGCACACAATTCAGAGTTCTTGGTATATTTACAATACTGTGCAACCATCACCTCTAATTCCAGAGCACTTTCATCACCTCCAAGGAAACCCATATCCAAGGATGCATAAAATATGAAGAAGAAAAAACTGTCCAAGAGTACATTTTAATAGGATAACTCTGAATTCATTTGAACTATTTAATTACCAACAATGTAATGACTAATCACTAAGAAGCATTTTCAACCTTGCAAAAGAAGTAATGTGACAAGACTGGATCATGGATGTGCTTTTGTCATATTATTCTCTGTTTTCTATGCTTAAAAATATTTTATGATAATAAAAGAAGTAAGTTGCCTGAGTAAAATTGGGAAATAAAGTGTATCTTTTTTTTTTGATACTAGGGATTGAACTTAGAGGTACTCGATCACCGAGCCATATCCCCAGCCCTATTTTGTGTTTTATGTAGAGACAGGGTCTCACTGAGTTGCTTAGCGTCTCACCGTTGCTGAGGCTGGCTTTGAACTTGTGATTCTCCTGTCTCAGCCTCCCTAAGTGCTGGGATTACAGGTGTGCACCACCGTGCCCAGCAATGAAGTATATCTTAGTCCCTCTAAAACAGAATCCCTGAGACTGGGAAATTTATAAAAGAAATAGATACTGGTGGTTCTTATGACTCTGGAGGCTGGGACATCAAGTGCATGGCACCAGCATCTGCTTGGCTACTGATAGTGGTCTTGTGCTGCTTCAACTCATGGCAGAAAGTGGAAGGGTGAGTGGGTGAGGAAGAGGGAAAAGGGATCTAAATTTCAGTGATGGCTAACCCATTCCCTCAAGAAAGGCATTGACCCAAACACCTCTTACTCTGTCCCACCTTTCACACTGCTATATTAAGAAATTAAGATGTCAATGTATGAACTTTTGGGGGACACGCTCAAACCATAGCAGGCTATACTCAAAGTGAGAACACAGCATAAAGAAAACTCCCAATTTAATTTTAAGGAAATGTCTTCTTTATCCATATGCTTTTATAATTTTCCTCCAAACCATAATGGTCTGCTTGATTTTATGCTGAAACAGAACCTACCTTCCTCCTGTCAGTTTCCACACTTACTTAGGGGAAGACATCAGAGAACTGCCAGATTTCAGATTTCAAATTTCTGCCACTCAGCATGGGGCTTTTCCAGGGACCTTAATACAGAGTTTCTACAAGTCTGCAGCATTCCCACCCTACACACACACACATACACACACACTCACTCCCAACCTGCGACTCCCAAAGGTAGCTGTCTCAATTGAGGGGCAAAGACCTGGTTTTCTGAGGGTGCCAACAGAAAAACAACTGTCCCAGAACATACAACCTCTACTTTAGACATACAATATGGCTTTTAAGAACTTCCATTTCTCAACAGAAGTGATCAAAAATGTTTATATTTGATGGTTGATGAAAATGATGACAGAAGCTGATAAAAATTCAACTTTAGTTTTTCTAGCTATTTAACCCTATTACTGTCCCAAATAGTTTCTTAGTGGTTTTATTTTATGATACAGGATTATAGTTGAGGTAAATTTAGCACAAAATGGAATGCACAAATTTTAAATGTACCATTCAATGGGTTTTGACAAATGCAGACCATTCCACCTAACCCAAACCACAATGAAAATGGATCATTACCTTCACTCCAGAAAGTTCTATCTTGCCCCTTCTTTCCCAGTCAAAAGTCACAGCCTCATTCCCCTTTTTAGAGGCAACCACTGCCTGATATTTCCATCTTGTTGAATTTTGAAATATATTAAAAATTGAGGGACAAGGAAAATTTCTGAAAGTTCTTATTCTTAAATAAGTTGAACTAAGGATTTACCCAAAGAGGCTCTTTGCTCAGACTTTTAACTGGAGGCCAAATTCTCACAAGTGAGATTTTTGATTCAATTCTGACTGAAACCCATTTTCCTCAAAGTTGCTCTACTTTTGTGGACATAATCCTGATATTAATGCTTAAGACCCAGGGAGTGAAAAAAGTTAGCTAAGTAATGAAATCAACATTCAAAGACTTAAAATCTAGTATTTACTTTGAACTTACAATTTTTATGTCTATGTTTTATATCAAGAGACTACAGGCAGGGGAATCTAAATTTTAAGTCCATCCCCATCTTGGGCTGGCTATGACTTTGGATAAATCACTTTCCATACCTGAACTTCTTCCAGCTGTAGAGTAAATAGCATCATATTGATTTCCACTATAATGGGTAGTAAAATCTGGTAGCCAGTATTTGGGATGATGGCTTGTTTATGTTTGTTCAGGCTTCTTTAGCCTCAAAGAAAGAAAGTGATCCTGGTCTGTGATATCTAATGAAATGAGAACAAACTCCTTCTATAACAGTGTTAAGATGTGTTGAAAATCAAATTCAATGACAAAATTAGCCTTAAACTTATGGGTTGCTTCATAGGAGATGACAAAATGTCCAGAATGTTCCAGAATTTTATTTATTATCAAATAAGTCTTATTATTTATATTTCCTGTCAGATTATTTTTCAGCTGTCATTATTCATAAATATGTGAAAAGCAATGCTGTCTTCCCAACTCTGCTGAAGTTGCTTCTGTGTTGTTTTTTTCAGGAAGGATTCAGTTTTATTTGCTTCATACAATAAAATAGCTACAAATGGTAATGACTCCCAAACAGTACTTTGTTCCCAAAGAATCACACATCAGAACATTGAGGGGGCTGACTTCTGTGGTGGGAACTCAGCTGCTCTATTTGTTCTGACAGGAACCAGCTCTCCCTGTGAGCAAGTCATTCTTCTTGGCAGCTGAATCTCCTTTCTTTCCCTGTTGAAATTGTTATACCCTGTGTGGCTTCCATCCCTTCTCTATCCAACTTTGTCTTGCCCACAAGGATTCAAGTGGAATTTCAAATAGGAATATCCAAAAGAAACAATCAAAAAGTCAAATAAGCAAATCCAAAGGTCAAGCCTTTTTCTTCTCTCAGGCTGAATCTGCTTCCTGGTACACTCTGGACTAGAAAGGAAGTTAATTCGGAATGTGTGTTCTATGTGATTGGTGCTTCACAGGACCATGCAAACCTGTGGGCCAGTACTGGTGAGTGTCCTGGCCTGAGATGTGGAGTCAAATCATCAAAACATGGCTGGACTTTGAGAGCATAGGAACACCAAAGAGGGACCTGGGGACTCAAGCTTTGAATTTGTGATTTGGCAATAGAAACCCTCATTTTCTGAGTATCAGTATCCTCAGCTACAATGGGGAAACCAGGACCCATATGCTTAGAAAGATTGTGTGTGTACCTACAAAGCATCTCGATGGACCTTTATTTTATTTATATGTGGTGCTGAGAATCGAACCCAGTGTTCCACATGTGCTAGGCAAGTGCTCTACCACTGAGCCACAACCCCAGCCCCGTAAAGTATCTCTTTTCAGACTTTAATGCACACAATTCATATCAAGAGGTCTTGTAAAAATGCAGATTTTATACCATGGGGCTGAGGTGGGCCTGAGAATCTGCATTTCTCAAAGCTTCCAATGTGCTCACACTTCGCAGAGCACATTCTGTGACCAGGCATGGGTGAAGTGCTTGGAATGGTCACAAAATCCAGTGGCATTGGTACTATCTCCAAGTGATATAGAAAGAAGCTTGAATTCAAAGAGGTCAGGAGAGTGCAGGTGGTGGATATCAGTACTGGATAATAGGGAGAATCTCTTTCCTGAGGAAATGAGGGCAGAGGATTAAACTAGTATTTCTGAGTGTGGTCCCCAGTCTAGCAGTATCAGGATCACCTGGGAATGTGTTGGAAATGCAAATTCTCAGGCCCCATCTCAGACTTACTCAACCAGAAACTCTGGAGGTGTTACCCTTGCTGTCTGTAGTCTAGCAAGTCACCCCCTCAAGTGATGCTGGTAGTTCCACTTTGAGAACACTGAGTCAAACCAGTGCTTCTCAGCAGTTAATGTGCAAATGAATCACCTGGGGATCTGGTACAACTGCAGATTCTGATTGTTCAGGTCCTGGGTATGTTTTGAAATTATGCCTTGTCCACAAACTCCTGGTCCAATTCCACACTTCGAGTAGCAAGGAATTGGGTGATTTTTTTCTTCCAGTCATGAGTCTCTATTGAGAGGTCTGTGGGTTTTATTATTCACATGCAGATGGAGTTAGGAGAAAGAGGCAGAGGGCACATTCCCTGAATTTAACTGCAGAATTGGCTAAATCCAGAAGCTTCAAGTTTGATCTAAAAGTTTTAGGATATTCAAGAATGCTGTAAAACACCAAAAGGAAAAATGTGCAATTGCTTCAAAGAGAAGATTCTGGTGAGTTCAGCATTGCCCTTAGAGAATGGAAGTGGTTCTCCTACGAAGACCTCATTTCCTGGGATCACAGCCTTCCCCTGTCTTTTCTCTGGGAGTGACTCTACGAATTCATCTTTTCTATGAAATGGCATGTACAACCAACTAATTTACTCTAATGAAATAATTCCTGGTCCTCAAAGAACAGGCAGTTTCCTGGAGTTCCACATTCAAGTTCATTACTCACTTCAGCACAGAGCCATAACAAACTGACAGTATGTCACTTGCAGTGATTCCTGGGTCTGTTGACAAATATGCTTGGCTTGGTGTTACCTGGATTGACTTGCTCTGCTCACTGCAACATGTACCCAATATAGGCAGAATCTGTACGATATCTCCCCCAAGGGAAGCCTTGCTCTGTCGCAAAACTGAGGGTGCCTTATTCTATGCATCTCACTTCATCTTTTCCCAGTGAATATTGGGTTTTTCTTCTGGACTTGCCATGTCTCTAAAACTGTTTCCTTTGCAACCCTAAGCCCCAAACTTTACAGAACCAGATACATCAAAAAATAAAAATTTGCTTTTACTATGACCTGCCTCTTTTGGACATTAATTATTTTATTATTTATTTAGGGGTTGTACTAAGCTAGATCCCCAGCCCTTTTATCATTTTTTATTTTGAGAAAGGGTCTTATTAAGTTGCCAAGGGTGACCTCAAACTTGCCATCCTCCTTGTCTCAGCCTTCTGAATAGCTGTGATTGTAGGTGTGTTCTATTGCACCTGGTGCATTATTATTATCAGTGCTGGGGATGGAACTCAGAGCCTTGTACGTACTAGGCAAGCACTATACCACTGAGCTGCACCACTAGCCCTGCATTAATTACTTTGTATCTCAATTTTCTCTTTACTCTTATGGCTGCCCACTGTCTTATATCCATTAGTAATTCTGGGAAGTTCCAGCCAAGGGAATAAATCATTAATTTTCAATTTGGGTAGATTTTCAGTATGAAAATATGACTAACCAAGTGTGTTGTCCTGAGGCTGTAAAAAATAAGATGAAGGTAACAGATGGTTTAGGGTCAGCCACTTGGGACAACATTCTGCTGTCCACCTCAGGGGAGGTTCCTAGTTCATGACTGCTGCATATTAAGTGCCATCAGTTAGGGTTCAAGTGTAATTAATCTTTATTTTCTCTGTTGGTTCAGTACAATGTCTTAAACTTAATTGGTAGAATCTTAATGAGTATGTGATAAATTAATTTTTCTAGATCACATTTTTAAATATCTGAATTATTACTGATCTCAGTTTAATACCAATATTAACATAATGGTTTCAACTGAAATATTTGCTAGCATTAAATACTGTACCACAGTTTATTTACCCATTAACTCACTGAAGGACTTCTTGGTTCCTTCCAATTTTGGCAATTATGAATAAAGCTGCTAAAAACAACTTTTGAAAACAATGAACATAAATTGAAGGATTTGCTAACTTTCACTCTCCAAATTTTGTTTTGCATTTCAAATTATGAATACATTTGCCAGTTTTCATGAACAGAAGACATTATTACCACTATTCACAAAATTCTCATAAAGGCAAAATAAAGTCACAAGTTTAAATTTCATTCTTATGAGGAACTCAAAATTTGGAACTCCCAAATCTGATATTGGTAATACAACAATGGCAGTGAATAGGGTAATACTTTTTAAAATAATTAAGTTTAAAATCATTTGAACTATTTAGTGAGAAACTTTAAATAGCGATTTTTGCAGTTTTCTGAATGGCAGTTTTCTACTTCCTTCCTCCTCAAAGTCATTCTCACTGCAACTATCAAGTTGCCTACTGCCAACATACATTTGAGTCATCTACAGTGATCCTTTGCTCTGACTCCATGCTGGTGAGAACGACTGGGTTTTCTACAAATGGTGAGCTACAGGGAGGGAGAATGGTGCACTTTGTGACATTCATATTTCTCATTGCAAATGAACACATGATAGTTGCAATGAGAATGACTTTGAGGAGGAAGGAAGTAGGAATTACTGTAATAGCCCAGGTGGGATCTGGTGAGGGATTCATTAGGGAAGTGTTGGTGAAATGGGAAGGATGGAAATAGATCTCAGACATACTCAAAACTCATTGTGATGATTGTGCTAGTATAACCTGCCATTCAGAAAACTGCAAAAATTGCTACTATTTAAAATTTCTCACTAAACAGTCCAAATGATTTTTAAACTTAATTATTTAAAAAAATATCAGTATCGTGTTTGAATAATATCAAGGCAGCTTTAAAATTCAGTTCCACCCATACTCAGCTGAATATGGCAGACTTTTGAGCTTAAGAAGGTAATCAGTAGATTCTGAACCAGTTTTAGGGCCCCTGCTCTGTAAATACTACAAGATGGAGATTTGTTGCAGAAAGTTCACTAGGAGTGGTGCCTGTATAGAGGGTGGAGTTGTACTGCAAGGGACTTGACAACAGAGACCACAGCTTCTGAGCCCTCCTCCAGGGCCGGGGGAGCTCTGGAGCTGAATAGGCTTTTCAGAATTGTCTCACATTCAACAAGGGGCCAGGCCTCTGGAATCCTACATCAGTCAGTGATTGGATGTGGGCTTCTTCAAGAGAGGAGGCATAACCTTGACCTAGGCAGCTCCCTTGGCAGGCAGGCCATGGGAAGTGAGCAGTCAGCAGGCAACACTCCCAATAACTAGGCAAATGAATGCTCATTCCTGAAGACAGTTCTGAGAGGCGTTCCAGAGAACCTCTGCAAACCTGGAGGAGGGTCTGTGTGCAACATTGATTACATATATTACTCATTTGTATCTTTCTTTGCTCTCTTTGTTGGAACTTTAGACTACATCATGAGACTATGATCTATAGCTCTGTATTTTTTAATCCATATCTAGAACAGTACATGGTATGAGAGTCATACATTTTTACTGAACAAATTAAAAAAATTAAAGGCAGACACTGTGGTGCATGCCTATAATCTCAGCTATTCAGCAGACTAAGGTAGGTGGATTGCAAGATGGAGGCCTGCATGGGCAACTTAAAGAGACTCTATCTCATGAAAATAAAAAGGGTTGTGGATGTAGCTCAGTGGCAGAGCACTTGGCTAGCATGCACAAAGCACTGGCTTTGATCCTCAGTACTGCAGAAAAAGAAAAATGTTTTTACCATTATTAGATGCAACTTTTGTTTCCATGTTTATTTTCTTTTAGCCACCAAAACATGCTCATATTTCTGAGATATTATAAAATTTGAAACATTCAAAGTTTGTATGTTATTTCAAGACACATTCCTAAAACCATACCTTTGATGTTTATTTATTTTTATTATTTGTTTTGCATCTAAAACAGCCGTGACCAATAGTACTCTTACCTATAATGAAAACATTCTACTATACATTGGCAAGCATGGACCTCAATCTGCTCTGATTTGGCACCATGGTTGGATGCCCTGGGCCAAAAACATAGGCCCTACTTTAATAGACTGGGCAGAAACATAGAACCTGTTTAATCAGGAGCTGCAATTGATGTGACCCCTCATGGGGAAAGTCAGACGCTGGTTTTCTAAGCATAAGAGAGTTTCCTTTGACAACACTACAGATCCATTCCAGAAATTCACTCTAGGTCAGTAGTCTTGACATGGACCTATTGAGAATTTCAATGGCCTAGTTGTGATATCTCTATGGCCCCTGGGTTATGACATTTACTTAATGACACCATTGAGTAGCTGGGGTTTGCTTGTGGTATTTTAGTTAAAGCAAAATAAGATCACATTCACTTGTCCATCCTATCTTACTTTCTGGCTCAAGGACATTTTAATTCACTTAATCTTTATTTTTATTTCCATTTCTGACATTCATAAATTCAACCCTAGGACTGTTTATTCATTAAAAGAAAATTTTTCTTTCCTCTCAAGGTACACTCTGGCAAGATTTTCTAGTTGACTGGAATGGTCTTTACATTAAAAATAATATTTAAAAGATGGGCTGGAGATGTAGCTCAATGGTATAGCACTTGCTTAGCATGCATGAAGCCCTGTGTTCCATCCCTAGTGTGGCAAATAATAATAACAAGGCAAGGATGTTACAACCATTGAATTTATCATCAGTATTGAGAAAGAGGATTTAAAACTCCAAATAATTGGATTCTTTACAAATTCTTAAAATTATATTCTAATATTGGCAATAAATATTATAACATTAATATTGGAAAAAAGCCCTAAATTCTTACCTAAAAATGTTTGCAAAAATTCACACCAGGCCAGCAGTTTACTTAACAATGAGGTTTTTCTGTGTTATACTTCCCTTTGTTATGATATTTCCCAGTTATATAATCTTTCCATAGAGAAAGAGGAATAATGTTGAGTGGTAAATGTGTCAGATGAATGGATGTAGTTCTTTCTCTTGATATTAACACTAACTGCAAAATTCTTTCCAGGAAGCATCCTTGGTCGCTCCTGAATTCAGTTATTGAAAAGGTTTTTTAAAACTGCTTTAATGCTCTGTATTTAACTATAATCTACAGCCTTCTCTCCATTATTTTAATGCCAGTGATTCCAATAATGAGAACAGCATGTCTCATGCAAGTGCCAAACCCATCACGTAGTAGCTGCTATAAAAAGAGCAGAAGAGGAACAATCAATCCTTGAGTCAAGAAGCCCCTGACTTTGTCATATGAATTAAACAGAGAGGAGCACATGAATTTCAACATTTATCTATTCTTTATTAAGCAGAAGCAGAAATGTCACACCTCATTTGTAATCCCCACACATTGTTCTCACAGCAATTTGGAATCTAAAGGCTAATTCTGATTATATTAGGAGAGAGGGATGCACATAAGCTCCTTAGAAGATCACCAAGTGCAATCCCCTTTATTTCTTTGAAAGAAAATCTAATTGTTTGAAATGTATTAAATCTGTTTGAGGGTGAATTGCTATTTCAGTCGCAGAGCTAGTTCTAAATCTCCAAGAGGGAGAATATGTATTTATGATTTCTGAACTTGAATAAATGTTTCATGTTGGACTGCTACATGAAACCATGAAAAATGAACTTGGAAAAGATATGAAAAATCTATACTTCATGCTTCTAGTAGATTTCAATCCCAGATTTTAGTGTGATATACAGTGATGGTTACCATAACAACAGCAATCCACATCCTTGATTATGCATATAAGAAAACTGGCAGCGAGGTGGAGCAGCCTTTGACCAGAAATAACAGTCCCACTCACAGTCACCTAGTTATTTCACCTTTATAACAATTATCTAGATTTGGGCTCTGAAAATTTCTGATCATCTATCTAAACTGGAGGTTCTGAGCTTTTTCTCTTGATAACTCCTAGAATGCTGGAGCAAACAGGAGAAATGAAGTGGTTTATGAGATAGGTCCCTTTGTCTCGATGGCTTAAGAAATCAACATAATTGATTAAATGGACTTGAAGTAAACACTATAATTTTTAAAAAATTGGTGCATTCTAATTATACACCATAGTGAAATTCACTATGATAAATTCATACATGGACACAGCACAAATTGGTCTGTTTCATTTCCCTTTCCCTCCCCTTCTCCCATCCCCCAATCTCCTTTCTTTATTTGTCTCAATTCTATTTTCATGAGGCCCCTTTTCTTTCCTTTTTCTCTCTAGTTCTGCACATGAGAGACAACATAAGACCATGAGTCAGGCTCATCTCACTTAGCATGTTTTCCAGTTCCGTCCATTTTCCTGTGAATGCTATAATTTTGTTCTTCTTTATAGTTGAGTAAAACTCTATTGTATATATACCACACTTTCTTTATCAATTCATCTGTCAATTGATACCTAACTTGGTTCCATAAGTTGGCTGTTGTGAATTGTGCTGCTATAAACATGGGTATGAATGTATCACTATAGTATGCTGACTGAGGAGTGGTATAGCTGGGTCATGTAGTGGTCTCATTCCTAGTTTTTTGAGGAACCTCCATACCAATCTACAAAGTGGTTGTGCTAATTTACAATTCACCAACAGTGTGTAAGTGTTCTTTGCTCCCTGTATTCTTAATATCATTCTCACTGGAGTGAGATAAAATCTGTGTAGTTTTAATTTGTATTTCTTTGATTGCTAAATATGTTGAACATTTTTTTTGTATGTATTTGTTGGTTGCTTGCATTTACTCTGTTGAGAACTGTGCATTTAGTTCATTTGCTCATTGATTGGTCTTTTGGGCTTTTGCGTGTTTGCTTGTTTGTTTGGTGTTAAGTTTTTTGAGTTCTTTATATATTCTGAATATTGATCCTCTGTCTGAAGAGCTGAAATCTTTGTAGCTGGCAAAGATTTCCCTCCATTCTATAGGCTCTCTCTTCATGCTTTCTGTTTCCTTTGTGATGCAGAAGCTTTTTAATTGGATTCCATTCCATTTATTAACTCTTGATTTTATTCCCTGAGCTTCGGAAGTCCTATTGAGGAAGTCATTGCCTGTGTGTTTATATTGGAGGGTTGACTCCATGTTTTTTTTTCCCAGCAGTTGCAAAGTTTCTGGTCTAATTCCTAGGTCTTTGATCCACTTTGTTTTGACTTTTGTGCAGAGTGAGAGAGAGGAATCTAGTTTCATCCTTCTACTCATGGATAGCCAGTTTTCCCAGTACCATTTGTTAAAAACTCTGTCTTTTCTCTCATATATGTTTTTGGCTACTTTGTCAAGGATCAGATAACAGTCTGAATAAACACTATAATGAAGGAAAAGGAGAATTTGTGTAGTTTTGGATTAAATAACATGATCATGGATAATTATTTATCTAAATGATATGAGGATATTTTAGAATAAAATATTATACACATGGTCTAGCATCCCTAAAGACCCCATGGTTCTTTTCAACAAAATGGCTGATGGCATTTAGTATGTTACCATACCAATGTGGAATCTTGCCTTATTTTTCATTCTAAATTATTAATAATGAAAATATATATTAATGACCATTTTATGATAGGCACTGAGTTAAATCTAAACTGTAGCACCATGATTTCTCTAAAAGGTTTTCACATGAATAATTTTGATAAAAACCATGGAGAGCTTTTTCTAGTATAGGTTCTAACCTTTCAAAACTATCAGTGAAAATGCTGCCTTCTAAGCAGGTGCAGTGATTATACATTTTTGACCTTATGCATGGGGTTTTAACCTGAAGTAAGACAAAAAATCCAGTGATGAAAATCCACCTCTAAAAATAATAGCAAGTGTTTATGGTGTTATAATTCTCAGTGCCAACTACTTTATTTACTATTGTTTTTCAACCTCACAATATTCTTGGTTAGACTTCATTTCAAACATCAAAGATGCTATTATTTCCTCAATATCAAATATAGTTGACAGTCTCTTCTCTCAATATGTTTGTGGAATTTGATAAGATACATAAAGGAAGATACTAGATCTCTTCTTACCATTATGTCTACCATATAGTACAGACTTGGGCATATTGTCAGTACTACAAGTTCAGGGTACATAATGTTTCAAGATAGTTTTCCATTAATCAAATTGTGTGATAAGTTGCATCAGTTATCTATTGCTGTTAACAAAGTAAAACTTTGTGGTTAAAAATAATCAGCATTATTTCAGTTTCTGAGACCTAGGTATTTGGGAGCATTTTAGTAATTCTGGCTCAGTGTCTTTCATGTGATTGTAGTTAGGACGTGAACAAGATTGTAGATGTCTGAAGTTTGACTGAGGCTGAAGGCTCTGCTTCCAAGATGGTTCTGTTCCATGGTTGTTGGCAGGAGACCTCCATCTCTGTCCATGTGGGCCTCTTCATAAATCTGCTTGACTGTTTTCATGATATGGCAGCTGGCTTCCCTGACAGTGAGTGACTTAAGAAAGAGATCAAGGAAGAGGCCACAATATCATTTTTGACTTAGTGTAAAAAGTCACACGCCATCAGTCACTTCTTCCACATTATTTTTATTAGAAGCAAATCAATGACTACAGCCCACACTCATTGGGAGAAGAATTAGACTTAACTTATTTTGTTGTGTTGTTGAAATGTGGGTCTCATTGTGCTACCCAGGCTGGCCTTGAATTTATCACCCTCCTGCCTCTGCCTCCCAAGTAGCCGGGATTACAGGTATATGCCACCTGACCAGTTTAGACGTCACCTTTTAAAGAAAGCGATATCAAAGAATTTGTGGACATAGTTTTCAGCTATCACATAAGCACACTTTGGAGTTCAAAAAATACAGTAGCCATGGAAACCTAAGAGCATAAGAAAACAATCCAATTTAATGTATCTAAAGTAGCTAGCAATATGGCCACAATAAACCTGCCCACACTAAATATGAGTAATGTAAGAAAAGTTTGCATCATTTAAAAACTTTGAGTCCTGGTAATATTACAAATACATCTGAGTAATATTGAGATGCCTGTTCAAATAATATTGTGACTCTGAAATACAATTATAGTAATGTAGCATTTTTCTAAAAAGGTCAGGCTCACAATCAGTACCATTATTTATAAGGATTCAAGAATAAGACAGAGAGATGGGGCTGTAGCTCAGTGGCAGAGTGCTTGCCTAGCATGTGTGAGGCACTGGGTTCAATCCTTAGCACCACATAAAAATGAAACAAATAAAATAAAGGCATGCTGTCCATCTACAACTACAAAAAATTAATAAAAGAATAAGACAGATTATTGAAACAGAAAAATCATGAAAATGTAATCCATTAAATCTATACACATACATCCCTTGTTTTTACCATATCTATGAACTAATTGTGTCATTGTAATGTCATCTCTTTTATTCTTAAGCTTACAACACCTTCCACCTCAGTTTTGTATTTTCCCAATCATGGAAGACACCTCATTCAGTCTTTGAAATAATGCAAAGCCAGGTATAAGATTAAAGGGCCTGATATTTTGCAAGCTAAATAACCAAGCTAAGTTTTTGAGTTATCTGATGAGAAGACAAGAAAGCAAGAATAGAGATTAAAAAGAACCATAAAAAATAAAACATTGATGGCTGAGATCAGATGGTCAAAATCCAGACCTAAAAAATAGATGTCTTTATGTTATTAATGATGTCTTTTAAACTTACTGTTATTAAAGAAATACATACTTATTACAAAATATTTGTAAATATAGAAAAGTAGAAAAAAGTAACCAATCTTCATCCAAAATCATCCACTTTAATGACTGATATATTTCCTTGACATTTTGGGTTCACATATATTTTTTACATTGTTGGGATCACACTGTCCATGTATTTTTGTATATCCTGCTTTATTTACTTACTATTAAGGAGAAACCCTTCCCCAAATTATTGTAGCTTATTATAGTTATTTTAGTGGCTGTGTAAATGTCCAAGGTATGGCTATTCATAATAGTGAATAGTTAACTCTCTCTCTTTAGACAATTAGAATGTTTATATATTTATTTATTTGTATTATTAATAGTGCCGCACAAAGCTTTGAGCGTCAAACTCTTAATGAGCTTCAATTTATTTTCTTGCATCAGATTATGTGCAGTAGAATTACCAGTCCAAAAGTGAGAATAAATTTTAAGTTGTTTTTATATATGGCCACAAAATACACCATATCTTGAATAAGGTTAAATTACTTTAAACTTGATATAATTTATCTTTCTTTTCCCCTTTCTCACCAAAACCTGAAAGTATTTTTGTACCACAATTGCATGTGGTGCATCATGATAAAAATATATTCATTTGACTCTACCACTTTGGTCTTTTTTTTTACCCTGGATCTTTGTACTTCTGAATAGAATCTCTTCAAACTGGAAGAGAATTCAAAATTTTCGTTTCTGTGATACAAGGTGTTTATGAAGCAAAATGTAAATGTCAGAATCACAAGAACTGGGTTGGATGTCCCAAGCCTTCATCCTCCACTTCCACTCATGTTCACATTAAAGGAACAGAAGCATGGGTGTCTGCCACCTGCTTCTCCCCAACCCAGCAAACTCACATTTCCTATAACCTTTTACAGGCTGATTATAAAGAAACACCAGTTCAGTTGTGTTCAAATCAAGTTGTAATATAGTATACATTGCCTGTCTCATAGTATAAAGAAGAGTGTACAGTAGGTTATTGGGGTGGCAGTCATAGGAGGAGGAACATTCAATTTATACTTTTTCCATGTCTGCAATTTTATGCAATTTAGTAACTTTAGGTATGCTTTTGTAATCCAGAATAAAACAAACATTTCAAATCAGGCAAAATATTAAAACTAAAATTGAAAGACAATGTTCATATATGTTGGTTCTTAACAATATGCAGACTATCCAGGAGTGGGAATTTCTGCCCCACTGAATTTGCCCAAGCCCTACTACATCTATCAAAACCTATGAAAAGTTAGCTAGAAGAGCCAGCCTTGGCAATGTCATGGTTTTATTGGTGTCATTACTGCACAAGCACATCTTTTCAAGTGCCCAGCTTATGATAATTGGAATCAATGATTTTTCAACTTTATGATGGTGGGGAAGTGATACAAGTTTAGTAGACACCATACTTTGATTTTCCCCCTCGGTACTGGAGATTGAACCCAGGGGCTCTCTACCACTGGGACACATCCTCAGCCCTTTTTATACTTTATTTTGAGATAGGGTCTCACTAAGTTGCTGATGTTGGCCTAAAACTTGGGATTCTCCTACTTCAGCCTCTCAAGTTGCTAGGATTATAGGTGTGCACCACCATGATCTGCAAGACAAATTTCAAATTTGGAATTTGGATCTCTCTCTCTCTCTCTCAATGCTGGGCAGTGGCAGAGAGCCACAGCTCCCAGGCAACCATAGGATTAGAGGAGGAAACCACACTTAAACTCTACAGTATACTGTTTCTAGGCTATAATGTTTGGTAGCTTAGGCTTGTTTAATGCATTTTCAACTTCCAATGTTTTCCATTTATGATAGATTCATCAGAAGTAACTTCATGGTAAGTTGAGAAACATTGGTATTTTTCTGATTATAAAAACATGTATATTTATTGTAGAAAATGGAAAAATATAGAGAACTATTTTTAAAAGTACAGAAGAAAGAAAACATTTCTCCATTCTAAGGACACATTTTATGTTTACAATATTTCCTACACATGTTCATGGATGTAAGGCATATGTTCACATGAATATCTACAGATATATTATTATTTTAGCAGATGGCAGTCTTAGAAAGGAAGCTGTCACTGTTTAGAAAATTATTGGATTGGTTCAAATGAAATTACCTTTTCATTGGTCAAATATGATCAAGTATCAGCTTTGTCAATGTGGTTCAACTTAGTTCTTTGAGAGAAAAATGACACATTATCTATAAGACTAAAAAAGAGAGATAGCTAAACTTTTGCAACATAAAAATTGACCATCAAATTTAGGACTGGGGGGCTGGGGTTGTGGCTCAGTGGAAGAGTGCTTGCCTCACATGCATGAGGCACTGGGTTCAATTCTCAGCACCACATAAAAATAAATAAAATAAAGATATTGTGTCCATCTACAAATAAAAAAAAATTCTTTAAAAATTTAAGGCTGGAAGAGAACCAAGGAAGGTGAAGAGGAAGTAGAAGTCAAATATAAAGGTAGCCAAAGAAAAGTCAGCCAAGTAGAAATTGTGGAGATGTTTTCCCTGAGAAAAATTCCCCCATGCAGGATGATTTTTTAAATGGTCAGGAAAATGGTATGTATTTATCTCAAATTTAATTAATCGTGTATAGTATATAGTAGTTGTTCATGGATGACTCACCCTTTCCAAACTTACAGTAAACTGGTGTATGTACCACAATCTCAAATTTTTTATTTAACAATGATTGCTACTCCTGCTAAGCAGACCATAATTTTCATGTCAGCTGTTACCACAGTGTAATCACTGAAGGGGCAAGAAAACAAAGAAAAGGACTTAATAACAAGCATCTGGACTCAATGACAAGTGTCACTGGTGTTTCCTCTCCCTCTATAAGGATGTATTTGCCAAGCACCCGAAGATGCCTGCCCCTACTCTTCAGTGCTAAAGACATGGTGAGCTTATCTCCTTTTAGCCTACCTTTTGCTAAGTTTTGTTATAAACATACATGCCTGAGCAAGTAACTTTCTATGCATTGGCACTGCCATGTGCTCCTGATTCTGCACTTGGTCCCCTGAATTGAAATATTTGTTTTTCAACTCCTTAATTATCAATTTCCAAGCCATTGTTTGGGTTAGTTCTATCTTTGGTCAGTTATTCAGAATTCATGCTGTGGAATTACTCTTATTAGCAGACATTAAAAGCATCTGAGCCAGGCACCTGTAATCCCAGAAACTTGGGAGGCTGAGGCAGGAAGATCAAGGGTTCAAAGCCAGCCTCAGCATCTTAGCAAGGTCTTAAGCAACTTAGGGAGACTCTGTTTCAAAATAAAATATAGAGGGGCTGGGGCTGTAGCTCAGTGGCAGAGAGCTTGCCTAGCATGTGTGAGGCACTGGGTTCGATCCCCGGCACCACATAAAACTGAATAAACAAAATAAAGGTATTCCATCAGTCTACAACTAAAAACATTAAAAAAAATAGAAAGGGCTGGGGATGTGTCTCAATGTTTAAGCACCCCTGAGTTCAAGCCCCAGTATCAAAAACAAAAAAGCATTTGACTGTGGTGCCACATAGGACTACAGAGGATGTTTTGTTGGTAATTGTGATGTTAAGGAGCTTGTGTTGAACAGTGTGTGGTCCATTTTGATGTGTGGCCTGTGATGGGTGCAACATACATTGGAATTAATTCATGTTACAGGCAACTATGGAAACAAACTGTACATCTGACTGCCCAATTACCTCCGAGAAAAGTGACCCAACCGGTCTTCCAGTTAGAACATAATGTTTTCTATGTGCCCAGGAAGTGGTAACTCTGCTGAATAAATTCAGAAGGCCCTCTCTCCTTTCAAGAAATATGTTCACAAGTTAGGTCCCTAAGAAGCAGACTTTGAAATAGAGCTTAGTACAATGATATTTATTGAGATCAACAACTGTGAAGGGTTTCTCTCATGAAAAGTCAAGTTGCAGCCTCCACATACTCCGCTGGGGGCTTTGGAGTTGGAAGGCCTTTCAGAGTCATCCTGAGTTGGGCAGATAGCCAGAACTTTGTATCTCTGCATTAATCAAACATTGAATGTGGAGCAACCCGGGAAGGGACTAGACCTTGGATGAGAGGGTATTCTGTAGCTGAATAGTCTCTGAAACTCATCTCCCTCTACCCCTTCCAGTAGCTGGTGGTAATGGGTTCCTGAGAAGAGATCCCCAAAGAGTTGAAGTCTTAACCCCATTATCCATGTATCAGAACTTATTTGGAAATATAATATTTGTGTATGTAACTAAGTCAAAATGAACTCATTATAATAGGCCCTAATCCAACTGTTGTCATAAAAAGAGGACAATAACATGATGAAGACAGAGACACAGAGTGGGAAGATGGGCATGTAAAGACAGGCAGAGACTGGAGCAATGCAGCTGTGAGCCCTGGAATGCCAAGAATTGATGGGCACCACCATAGCCTATATAGAAGCATGGAAGGATTCTATCCAGGGTCTCAGAGGAAGTGTGGCTCTGCTGACACTTTGTGAACTTCCAGCCTCCAGAACTGTGAAAGAATCAATTTCTATTGTTCCAAGTCAGCTAGTTTATGGCACTTTGTTACAGTAGCCCTAGGAGGCTACTATAAATGGGGATCTGGGTGGCAGATAACAATTCTAGTCTCTCAGAATGAGGTCAACCTATAAATGAGATATCCAATTGTAGAAATCACATCTTCAGAGAAATAGTTTGTAATGGATCTGAGAAGTTTACAATCTGATTGGGAATATATGGTTTTACATATAAAATGGAAACAGATGGTACAGAATTATTATGTGCAAGACACCAGCTGGATAAAAAAAATTGACATGCAGGGCTTCACCCAGTCCTGTGGAAGAGGTGTTATTTTCCACTTTTCATGAATGAGAAAACTGAGGGCCAGAGAGGATCAGTCATTTGTGAACAACTAGAAAGTGGAGCAGCTGGATACAAATCTTCATTTATCATGTCCCTGAAGCCAGTTCCACGGTCACTGGGAGACCCTGGAGGTATAGTAGTACCAGAACAATAACTCTGTAATCACCACTGTGAGATGTATGGGGAGGGAGAGCTGACAAAGGGTCTTGGGTGAGGGAATGCATCCGGAACAAAGCAAACTTATTTCCATTACTGGAACATAGCCCGGAATACAGGTCATATGGATAGCAGGTTGATGAGATCATTTCCAGTGCTTTCTGTGACAGCATTATTTCCCCAGAATTATATTAATACCATCCACTCAAAAAATTAGCATTCGCATTTCAGTCTGTAAGAACAAAGATCTCCTATGGCAACGAAAGTAAAAAAATGAGAAAAGAAGAAAAGACAGAAAAGCAGGGTCTCATTTATGTAACTACCGCCCCTCACCATCCTGAATGTCCTCATGCCTGATGACAGTTTGATTTTCATACACTGATGTCATTAAGCATGTTGAAACCAAGCTTGGTGCCAAATTACAACTACAAGCCCAAATACTTGTAAAAATACTTTTTATATTTTGATTCCAAGCAACATTGACTGGACAATATCTTGTTCAATTTTCATTTCAATGGTGGAATGACTATTTTTGATAAACTAAAAACTGAAGTCAGAGTCAAGAGATTGAATACTGTTTTTCATTAACTCAATTTATCTCAATTCAACACATATTTATTTATTATTTATTATGTGCTAAGACTTACTTACTGTGAACCCAGGTATAATGTAAGAAAGGTTTTGCTCTCAAGAATTTCACAATCTAGTGGAGAACATGAATTCATGAGGTTAATTATAAGGCACAATGGAAACTCTGAGAAAGAGCACCGGGGGGGAACACCAAGAGAGTAAGTACAGGCAGGTGGGTACATAGTCCACTTTAGTGCCAGTAGAGGGAACTTTAGAGACCCTCAAAGAAAAAGCAGAAATTATTCCAGAAGGAAAAGGCGGAGATGTGGGCACTGTGAAGGATTATTAAAAGAAAAGTAAAGAGAGACAGAGAGAACTTGACAGAGAATCAAGTAGGCTCCTTGGTAGCTTGGCCCAGTGAGGAAGTGACGAAGCAGGCAGGACGGGCATAGTGATCTGGAAGAATCTCACTGACGTGTAGGCTGAGGTGATTGGCTCCCCTCACTAAATCCAAAGTTGATTTGACCTAGTATAGATACAGAAGGAGGTTACCGAACCATTAACAGAATGGCAAAACACATGAAAAGCCAAAATTAAAAACAAAAACAAAAAAAGAACAAAGAAGCTGGTGGTATTTATCTGTTTATTCATTCACTATTCCAGGAATTGAAATACAAAAATGCTTTTAGGGCTGCTTACATCTGAGTATTCAGTTAATAAGATGAAAAATAATTCAGGAAAAAAATCAAAGCAGGAGAATCAACATATAAAAGTAAGACAAAACTCAGGTAAATTTCATGTGCAAACTGCTTCCCTTTGAGCTTGCAAGAAGAGGGTAGAAATATTGTCTATAGACTTAGGAACAGCTATAACAGGGAGAGAAGCAAAATAATAAAAAATAACAATGATGATAACAACAGTAATGATTGCTTACTTGATTGGTTCATGTATGTGTTTCAGGTGCTATTCTAAATTCTTTAATTCTTACAACTCTAGGAAGTAGAGATTTTTGTTGTTTTCATGTATCACTTCATTTTATGAATGAGGAAATCAAGTCACAAATATAGTCAGTGTGAAAGACGGATTATTGTCATCAATTCTTCCCTCTCCCCTCTTCCATGTGACCTGGCATTGCAACGGTACGAACAGACATCCCTTGACTTTGAGCTTGTCAGTGGAAAGTTTGTAAACTTGACTGGAACTTTAAAGCTTTAAGGGTGTGTATGTGGTCAGGCTTCACCTCTCTCCTCCACAATTCACCATGGGAGGAACATGTCCTGAGTAACTTCCAGTCCCAGAAAAATGAAGAAACACATGGAACAGAATTAAGACCAACCTGAAGCCTGGTTCCAGGCCCTCCTAACCCCTGATTCTGCAGCCAAGCTGTAGCTGACCCATAGACCTGTGTGAGAAAATTTTGCTATAAAGTTCTGAGAATTGGGGCTGTTTGTTAAGCAGCAGCAGTGAATGCTATCAATATTAGTATAGGTTCTTAACTTTGAGTCCATGAGTATGCATAGTAAGCAACGAATTTGACATTCCTTAGGCAATGTCCTTCAATATTAATTTTTACCACTAAGCTTTCCACAAGAATTCTACGATTATTAGAATTTAGTAAGTAGTCTGCATTGCAGTTTTATAACCTACATAAATCAGATTTTAAAAGTTCATTTCCCATGGTTGAAGACAGCAATAAGTTGCTTATATCTATTATAATATATGTACAAGTAAAATGAACATTTTAATCCAGTTATGCAAAAATTTAAAATCAAAGTTGGGTAACTTGGGGCAGAGGAGATATATTATACTCTTTGCCTAGAGTTTGCCTCTCTTCATCCTCCTAGCTTTAAAATTTTTGTAGAATAGTAGAAAAGGCATTGAGCAGGGAACTAAGCCAGTTCTAGCTGATATCAAAGTCATTTTGAAAAAAGGCATCAGGAAACAAGGCAAATTGAAGACAAGGATAAGAAAAAGGACACAGGTTTCTGTTAAGTCTCTCAGATTAATCATTGACATTAGGATTTCATCCTTTTATAAAAAGTTGACTCTAATCAGGTTTATTTATTCTGATTTCTTAAGCATTTTTCAAATTTCCATCAGTTTCTAAGCCTTCTACAGCCTTTCAAAATGGACCTGATGTGAAACCCTGCTTGTGCAGCAGTAACTAAAAACACTGACTCCATAGAATTGAAATTATTTTTAGAATACTGAGAATTCCCCTGGTGCAACCAAGATAGTGATGATCATAATATTTTGAAAAGGAAATGTTTGGTTAGGTTTTGTGTAAGAGAAAGATGCGCATGTGCGTGCGCGTGCACACACACACACGCACACACACACACACACTCACACATAGACCCAAAAGAAGTCACCAAGAACCAGGATTTAGGTTTATGTTTTTTCCTAGTATGTATGTACACAAAGAGTCTTTACAATTCTTGGGATGGATCTATCAATGTCAACAGAGTCAATGCTTTTTGTACCCAGGGGCACTTAACCACTGAGCCACATCCACAGCCCTTTTTATTTTATTTTGAGACAGAGTCTTGTAAAATTGCTTAGAGTCTCACTAAGTTGCTGAGGCTGAGTTTGAACTGGTGATCCTCCTGCCACAGCCTCTGAAGCTGCTGGGATTACAGGAGTGCACCACTGTGCCTGGCTCAATGGAGTCTTTATTAAGATTTTTTTGAAGACTGGTTAAAGATACAGAAATGATTAATAAATCAATTCAATTATAAAATCTTTCCAGATGAGATTTAAAAAAAAGGGCTAATCTTATTCAAAACAGCCAATTTTGTTATTCAAGAGAGTAAAGAAAGCCTTTTTAAACAACCCACCTTCTGGTGGCTTTTTAAAAACTCTTCATTCAAACTCTTTTCTTCATAATAAGCCAAACATGAATCATTGTGGTAGTGTGGAAATAATTTTATTTCCTTGAAATTCTCCTATATTCCTGGAAAAGTATTAGCTTTATTGGAGTGGTCAAATAAACTCTTTATAAACATAAAAAGTAAAACTCTTAATTTCATTTGAGAAATATACTATAATGAATCCTGTGTATATATCACACTAATTAAAATAGTAGTAGTGATAATACTAATAATAGAAGGGAGATCAGAACAGTAGAGGAAGAAAATCAGGAGGAAAGGAGGGGGGAGGAACAGGGAAGGTACTGGGGAATAAGATTGATCAAATTATTTTATATACATGTACAAATAGGGCACTATTATATATAAATCTAATGCACCAATAAAGAAGAAAAGAAAAACTCATTGATAAGTGATTGTTTCTGTTTATAATATATAGCTTTGGACTATGGTTCTAGCATAGCTGTTCCAACTGGAAATGTTGGAGCACTGAGTGAAAGAAATGTGGTACGTATGGGTGTACTTTACAAAATATGTGTACATAAAAACACAGGTAGGATTAGCAATGGAGAATAGAGAAGGTTCTAGAAGAGTGTATTTCCAGACCTACTCTTGCCCCTTGAGGTAGCAGGAAGCTTATGAAGCTTAAGGGCCTCACAGCATACCTGGTTCCCTTCCAATGCAATGTCATAACATAGTCTATG
>PVHX01024124.1:0-24560 GCA_004024805.1 Geosciurus inauris
TCAGCAACTTAGTGAGGCCCTAAGCAATTTAGTGAGACCCTATTTCAAAATAAAAACTAAAAAAAAGCTGGGGATGTGCTCAGTGGTTAAGTGCCCCTGGGTTTGATCCCTGAACCAAAAGAAGAAGAAGAAAAAGGAAGGAAGGAAGGAAGGAAGGAAGGAAGGAAGGAAGGAAGGAAGGAAGGAAGGAAGGAAGGAAGGAAGGAAACAAGGAAGGAAACAGAGAAGGAAGGAAGGGAAAAGAAAAGAGAAAAGAAAGAAAAATGTCATGGACACAACAAGATAGCTAAATGTCAAAAAGTACTGAAAGTCAACTCCAACCCAAGATATATGCAAAAATAAAATCCGGTAGATTATTGATATAAATATGAAAGGAAATCAGTGAAGTTTTTTGACTATAATACAGAGTATTACACAGTATAATACAGAGTATTTTCATTCTCTCACTGTGGTAAAATAACTATTAAACAGAATACACAAAAAGCTACTAACCCTTAATGAAAATATTGTTAAATTAGACTATATTAAGAGTAGATCTTTTAAAAAGCAAAAAAACAAACCACATAGGAGGAGAACATATTTATAACACACATAATATATAACTGACTTAGGTCTGGAGTATATGAAGTAATTCACAAATCACTAAAACAAGAAATCTCAGAGAAAAATGGGTGAGAGGTTTAAATTGTGCTTTACAAAGAAAAGAAAGGTATTATAATGGCTGTAAAGATATGAAAAGGTGCTCATGAGTTGTCAGGAAACTAGAAATAAAAATCAAAAATAAAATATAGTACAAATCTAAAATGCCTAAGGTTAAATAGACTGACAGTGACAATGTTGGCAAGAATTTAGAGCAAACAGAATTGTAATATTGTGATATAATAAGAAATATACATTTAGCCTCCATTCCCACTTCCTCACATAAAACTCCTGATACCCTTGTATATGGGGTGCTAGTAGAATCTTTGTTCTGATACTTGGTCTGTGACCCTGGTTTCTGACACAGTTCCTAAAATAAGACCTTAGTAATTTCCTGAGTAATAGGAGGATTGGCACAGAGCTCTTAAGCCTCTTTGAATTTTCTGGATATTTGGAGTAGTTTTGCATTAATGAGGGATCTCTTGGTGGGCTCTTGAACAGCCACAGGATGGTGGCTGCCAGAGAACTAGACATGTGATTTGAGGGTTGGGATTTTCAGCCTCAGCCCTTGACATCCAGGGAAGGGAGAGATGCTAACATTTGAATTGCACACCAATGACCATTGATGCAATAATCCATGCATGTGTGATGAAGCCTCCATAAAAATCCAAAATCAGGAAGTTTGGATGAGCTTCCAGAGAGCTGAACAAGTGTTTGGTGTTTACAGGGCATGGACACTCCTACCCTCCCCTACCCCACACCTTGCCCCAAGCATGTCTTCATGTGGCTGTTCATCAATTTCCTTTATAATGAACTGTTAAATGTGTTTCCCAGAGTTCTGTAAGCCATACAGCAAAACAACTGAACCCAAGGAGGGAGTCATGGGAACTGCTGGCCAGAGGGGAGGTGATAGCTTACTGCTTTGACTGGCATCTGAAGATGGAGTCCATCTTGTGGGGCTTAGCCCTTGGCCTGTGGGATCTGACTCTAGCTCACGTAGAGAGTGTCAGAAATGAATTGGATTATAGGACAGAAAGTTGGTATTCTTGGAGAATTCATTGCTGGCAAAAAATCCACACACCCATCTATTTTGGAGGCCCAGGTGAAATATTATATTCTGTGGTAAGTGGCACAAGGGGGGGGGGGGGCTTTGGTTTTTCTTATCTGTAACATTCCTGGTAGGAAGTATAACTATTATAAACACTTCGGAAATTGAATTTATCTGCTATGTTTGGAAATAGTAAAGATATGTATTAAACCATAATAATAAGTCCCAATGGAACATAGTGAATTTCATTGATTTAGCTTATGCATTTACCTAGATGCTGGCTCAAAACATCTAGGCTGGCTTCTGCTGAGTTGTTGTGACCTGGATTGGACTTGATCCCTTATCTGAAGGTCTGTTAGGAGTCTGTTCATCCAAGTTGGACTTAGTTGGGACAGTTCATCTGTTGGCTGTGGTTACATTTTTTCTTTTCCTTCTAAGAATATTATCTTACCTATTGGAAGTTAACCTTTGTCCAAAGTGATCTGTAGTGAGGGAAGATGTAAATCTGTACTATAAGCAACAAAAAATTTAAGCTGATTGAGTATAGTTATTTGAATAAACTATAATCTCTGTTCTTTAGAGCTATTACACAATATTTGGAAGATTCACCAAAAAAAAAAAAAAAAGCAGGAAAAAGAATGAAGATGAAACATTCTTGTATTAATAAATTAATACTAAATACCCGACCCTCTCCTTTTTCTGTTAGCAAAGGAATAAATAAATGCTGCATCTCCTTTCTTTCCAAGTCCTTTCCTTCTTCCTTCACTTTATCCACTTAGTACTGCTGCCTGGGTTTTCTAAAGTGTTTAAGAACTTTCTTGAAAAATAGAAAAGTACATTCTACCCCTAACATTAAAGACATCATTCTAGCTTATTTCACTGTAATTACCAAAACATCATAACTGCAGATAAAATTTCTCAGAGTGAATTTTCTCCTGCATTCTTTTCTCAGCCTTCCTAGAAAAGATGAAGAAAGCGGGAGGATGGTGAGAGTCTGTGGATAAGCCTGATTTTTATTCTGTCCTAGTGATGTCTGAGGTGTTCATCTTGTCTTTTCTTTTAATCTAGGTAATGATAATGGGTTGTTTTCCAATATTGTTTCGGCTTCATTAATATGTATGTTGTCTGCTATAATTTCTTTTTCATTCGCGCAGTACTTTGAAGCTAACTTTAGAAGTCTCTCCTGCTTCAGGCCTGACTTTGACTTGCTTTTTAACTCTCACGTGGTTTCTTTCCATTTGCCCCCTGTGCTTTGTTTTGTAGCTCATCACAGTTCCCAGTTCTTCTCTTGGCTGCTCTAGAGTTATTCTTTCTAATCACCCCATATGATATACTTTATGGTGGCTTTCAATGTCTCATTGTTGATTTCATGTTTACGAAAACTGGGCAGTGATGTTAAACAGTATAGTAATTCTCAACGATGTATTTATTCAATTAATATGTATTAGTGCTTATCCTGTCCTGAGACCATCTTGCTCACCACGTGGATAACCTAGTGCCCCTGCCTCACATGAATGAAAGATTGAGAGATATTGGCACTGCTGGGTAGTAGCATCCCTCCATACCCAAGGTTGCTCCCATTGTCAAACGTTCTCTAAAAGTGGAGTAGCAAAGCATTTGGTTCACTCTGTTAGAGCCCGTTCAATGCTACCTCTGGCTGGGGCCTAGTCCTTGCATCTTCTTGGTGTACAGCTGAGCACACAGTTTTCATACACTATTCAGCCAAGGAGTCTTCCTGATACACTTGCATGATGCTTGCCTTATACATGGCAGATGTTCCTCTTCACCTACCACTGCACAGCAGGGAACATAATGAGAGATGTGCCTGTCTTCACGGAACCTCAGTGAACCTATAGATACTATGCAAGTAGAGCTCAATTTTTGTTCTGTCCCTCAAAGATCATTTTGACTTTTAGTTTTCTTCTGCTAAAACCCATTGATTTGGATACTTTTAGATTAATCTCATCCTCATCCTTAACTATTTGTCTCTGTTTCCTGGCCATACATGGCATCTCTTGCCAAGTCTCATACCTTAAGCACCTATAGGCACTCAAAGAAGGAAGTTAAGAAGGTCAATAGGCTATCCCAATTTACCAAAACAAGGAAGAACAAAATACCTTCAGCCAGTAGAGCAAGTACCATCATCCCCTTTACATGGGAAGCAGAAACTAGTATTCACCTCACTGATAAGCCCTGGTGTCTTTCCTACTTCATTTATAGGAATTATAAATGAGAAAAAATAAAGCTTTGATATGTAGAAAATGATAACTTAAATTTGTGAATAGAGATACACTATCCCTTATCCAAAATGCTTGGCATCAGAAGTGTTTCAGATTTCAAAATATTTTGCATTTTAGCAATTTGTCTATACATAGTGAGATATGTTGTGGATGGGTCCCAAGTTTAACCATGAAATTCATTAGTGTTTCATATCTCCCTTATGCACATAGACTGAAGGTAATTTTATATAATATTTTAAATAATTTTGTGCATGAAACAAAGTTTCATGTTGTAGAATTTTCTTCTTGTGGTGTCATGTTGATGCTCCAAAGTTTGAAATTGTGAATTTGAATTAGGTGGCTTGGAGTTAGGATGCTCAACCTATATTTATTATCAGGCAATTTAACAACTAAAACAGTAAGCATAGAATGGTTGAGATTAACTATATATGTCAGGTCTTCTCAGGAGAAACTAAAATACTTAATCATTTATCTATTCATCATTTTATCCATTAAACCAAAATTTCAAGGAAAACAAACTATATAAAGTGAAGTTGCAAGCATGAGATAGGATAGCATGAGAAAGTGATGATTGTGGGAAAACTCAAAACTCCACCAAGACATATCTCTTATCCAGAGTTCACAGTTTAGGCTGAGGACAACAGGGAAGGACATTCATATTATAATGTGATAAATGCTATAATAAAATATGCAGTAATGGGACATGCTTTATGGTTTGTGGCTACACTCAAGTTACAGGATAAAAATTATAACAACACATCTCAATGTAATTTTTAAATTCAAAGGTAAAACTGATTGCAAGATGTTCAACCATAGCATAAACATTGATCTGAATGGTAGGTTTTAGAGATGTTTGTGATAAAGTCCATTGGTGGACTATAAAATCTATTTGCAATAATAATTGGCAATCCATTAAATAATACTGATACTTCTGTAGGTATCCTGTTTATGCCGTTTGTCTGTTTGGTAGCACTGGGAGATTGAATCCAGGGCTTCTCATATGCTAGGGTAAATGCTTTATCACTGAGCTACACTCTCAGCCTTTGGGATCCTCCTGTCTCAGTCTCTGTAGTTTCTAGGTATCTCACTTAAACAAAATGAAACTATCAGCACTGGAAAATTATTCATCTGGTAGTGATTGATCCTGCCATCCAGGCCTCAGAAATATTGTTAGATTCACTCATATCCACTATTACACTACCAAACACTACAGCAGCCCAAAATTACAATTACCAAACATTTCAGAATTAAAATTACCATATATTACAGCATCCCAAAGATTGTATTTGTAACTCTACATGGCCAGAAAGAGGAATGTAAAGAATTCCAGCTCTGATTATCCAACTGTGATCATGAAAAGTAGTCAGTTAAACATTTTTAGATGATACAGAATTCTAGACACTTAGGGTATGGCTCTGATGACAGGTAAATGAATACACAGGTAAATGAATACAGGATGTTATAAAAATATTACTTATAAAAGAAGGCACTGTGCAAACATAAGAGATAAAAATATACATACAAGAGCCGGGCATGGTTGTGCACATCTGTAATCTCAGCAGCTCAGGAGGCTAAGGCAAGAGGATTGCAAATTCAAAACCAGACTTAGCAACTTAATGAGGCTCTAAGCAACTTAGTGAGACTCTGTCTCAAAATAAATAAAAAAATAAAAGGTGCTGGGGATGTGGTTCAGTGGTTAAGTGCTCCTGGTTTCAATCCTCTGTACCAAAAAAAAAAAAAAATGTAAAAGTGTATACACACAAACACACACACACACATAAATACAAGAAATAGAGACTCAAAATTGCCATAAAGCTAATGAAGAAAAAAGTACATTGGACCTTCTGGGGCCTTAGGAGGGGGCCTAGCAACATGCTCCTTTGTCATATATAAACTTGCAATGTCATGTTGTTGATGTTGTTGTTTTAGCAGCAATTGTTGAAGCATACTATCTTTTTCTCTAACAACTGAATTCTTCATATGTTTATCCTATCCTTTGAGTGGCTTTGCAGTGGTTCAAGTAGTTTGGGGTATCTGATTAATGGGAAGTTGAATTGGAGGTAGTAAACTATATTTGTCAGGTTCACATGCACTTCCATTTATATCTAAGTCACTGCCAGTCGCTCTGCTGTAGGAATGGCCCAGGAATCTTCCTGAAAGCCATCAAGAGTAAGGCTCACCCAATATTAGGGATGAAGATATTGCAGAAAGTACACACATAGTTTATTCCCTTAATTTCATTGGAGAAAACAGCACCTCAGCAATACTTGAAGAAGTCAATCACTTTGGTATCTGTAGCAGTTATGTTTTCTCTTGGGTTCTCCCCACAGTGTGCCCATGATAAAGCTGTTCAAACTTGGCAACAATAGGTAAAATGGTATTTTAAGCTCTAAAATATATTTTGAAGATTTTTAAAAAATTTTAAATACAAAATAACTTACAAAATTTACTTTTAGGGTTTATAAAGCTTGAATACAATGCTTTCATTCTAATTTAAAAAGGCATTTCGCAACATTGCAGTTTCTCAATTATTGTGAAAAATTATAAACTCTCATTAGGATGCATTTAAAATGTATCTTATTTCTCCTGAACTAAGAGAAAATTCAGATAAAATGACATTTGAATTAAAAGTGGTAGAGATAGGGGCTGGGGTTATGGCGCAGTGATAGCGTGCTCGCCTAGCATGCGTGAGGAACTGTGTTCGATCCTCAGCACCACATAAAAATAAAATAAAGATAATTCTGTCCACCTACAACTAAAACAAAATAAATAAATATTTTTTTAAAAAGTGGTAGAAATAGGCATTAAAAGGAAAAGAAATTATTCTGATATTAAAAGATGTTAACAGAAAATTTAAATCATTCAGAGAGCGGTAACTCCTTAAGGGAAAGATAAATTTTGAACAGGTAATGAGTAGACTCTTGAATGTTTGCTAGCCTAGTTAATATAATGGATGATCATATGAACACATTAGAAAAATATTGAAATTTTTTACTACTTTGATAATAAAATGCTAACATGGATAGAATCATCATAAAAATTATTTTATCCATTAAACAAAGATATCAAGAAAAACTGTTTAAATGAATGCCTCCAATTCAGAGTATTTGAAATTTGTTACTTCTCAAGAAACCGAAATGTCCTGAAATGTTGAGCTAACATGGGAAAGAAATGTGGTTTTGACAAACACGACCTCAATCTCTAAAATTTATTAAATAATACCAAATACTACTTATGAAACTAAAAAGAACTCTTCAAAATTCTCAAGAATACAAATTCAAAATCAAGATCTATCTATATTAACAGAAAAGATATTTTCTGTATTAAAGTAATTTTAAAATATTGTAATAGAAAAAGCAAAGAATATATATCAAAAATAGGAAAAGTATTATAGAGGTTATCAAGCAGTTCATAAAATATTATTTTTTCATATTGGTGATACATACTAAGGGTACATTTATCCCTTAGTATGTAGGGAAGATTGTTTCCACTATCCCCTGCAGATACCAAAATCCAAGGATGCTCTATCAAATCCCTTAGATAAAATGGTACGGTACTTGCGTATAACCTGTGCACATCCTTCTCTGTACTTTGTCATCTCTAGATTACTTATAATAACTAATCAACGTAAATGCGACATAAATAGTTGGTAAACTGCACTGTTTAGGGCATAATGAAAAGAAATAAGTCTGTATATGTTCAGCACTGTCATAATTTTAACGTTTTTGATGCCAGGCTAGCTGAATCCACGAATGTGCAACCATAAATGTGAAAGGTTGCATATACTTGTAAATTTTTAAAACTTGCAGGATTTTTGTGTTTTATTTTCTCCTTCAAAATAAAGATTCCTTTTTATGCCCCATTTTATATGTGTAATGAAATATTCTACTTGTTAAAGAAAGAAACTCTCCCCCCAATTATATAGGTTTCGAGCTTTGGAAGACCTTGTTCTGCTCTACTGTGCTGTGCGTTTAAGATGATCTGCAGTTTGGCTCCAGTTCTAAGCCTCCCAACACTAATTACTATCAGGGGAATGTGTGCACCTTTGTAAAGGAAGGGTCCTCAAGTTAAACCTTGAAGGATAAAACAGAGTTTCCTAGTTTGGGTGATTTTTAAAATTCACCATGCATCAGAAACACACGGAAGGCTTTGTAAAATACAGATTGCTGGATCCCACTCCCAGAGTTTCTGATTCTGTACTCTGAGTCGAGTCCCATGAGTTGTTTTTTTTTTTAGTACTGGGGATTGAACTGAGGGGCACTCAACCACTGAGCCACATCCCCAGCCCTATTTTGTGTGTTTTATGTAGAGACAGGGTCTCACTGAGTTGCTTAGCATCTCACCTTTGCTGAGGCTGGCTTTGAACTCATGATTCTCCTGTCTCAGCCTCCCAAAGTGCTGAGATTACAGGCGTGTGCCACTGCGCCCGGCTCCATTAGTTGTATTTTTTTTTGAGTGCCTGAGCATGGCAGAACACTCTGCTCTGGGGAACACACCTTGAGAACCATAGTCGTAGTAAATTGTCTTAGCATTCGGTCTGAGGCCAGTCTCTCCACTCCCACACCATCAGTTTCCATATCTTCCCTGGGTAATTTCCACTAGTTTACAGAAAAATAGAAAATAAAATCAACAGCAACAACAAAAAACCTGCCAATTCTCCCTTGCTGGCTACATACTTGACGTCTCTCTGATTCTGTTAGGGAAAAACGTTATAGAACTATAGTCTATATGACCTATTTCTGATTTTTTTTCTCTCTTACTCTTTTGAACCCATTCCAGAACACTGTAGAACTGCTTTCACCTGGGTCACTCAGAATCTTGAAAACATGAAGTCCAGTAAGCGCTTGTAAGTTCTCATATCACAAGGTCACCAGCAAAGCATTTGATATTCTTGACTCCTCCCTCTTTCTAGAAATTTTTGATTTCTGTAATACCAAATGCTCTTCCTCCTAACTCAGTGGTCACTCAACATTCTTTTTTGCTGTATTCCTTCTTGTCAATCACTAAAATACAGAGTGTCCTTAGACTATCGTACTCAGACTACCTCAGACTACCTTCTCTACATGGTGTCCCCAGACTATCCTACTCTCTTCTCTACTATCTAACTCTCTTTCTTTATTGGTGATACAAACTGAGAATTTATATACCATATCCTCCAAACTCCCAAATTAATATCAGCCCAGACGCCGTACCTGATAATATGCTTGCACAACATCTCATTTTAACATCAAAGTTAAAATGTCACAAACTGACATTTCAAAGTTCATTCTGGTTGATGTTTAAGAAAATGGATTTCAGAGAAATGAGATAGGGCAGGGGGTGCTATTTTGGACAAGGGTTGTAAAGCCAAAAGCCTAAGAATTTGGGAAGATAATGTAGTTGAACGAAGCAAGCCAGAAAGGAGTTGTGACAAAGGAGGGAAGACAAAGGCTTCATGTAAAGGGAGCAGCCACCAAGTCAATAAGGCAGTCATAGATTGTAACGTGGCCAGCTCTTGCTCCTGGACCTCTGAGTATAAAGTGTGTTCTTCTTTACCTGGAAGCCTATATCCACCTGATTGTTGCCCTGTGGAAAGTACAGGTCCAGTGTTTTTGGATGCTCCAATTTTTCAGTATGTCAAGAAAACTAAACATCTGCCATTTTATTGAAATTTCCTTATTTTTAAACAAAGGCAGAAAATTCCATCTCTGCTAGGCTGTTAACATTAGTTCTCAAACAAAATAACTGCACAAGCTGACTGTGACCTGTTGGGTACCAGTTTGCCATCCCTGATCTGGGACCTGAATGCAGCTACCATGTGAGAGATGATAGTGGCCAGAAATAGAGCTCAGGACCACTGTGAGTTACTAAGGAGACCACAATGGCCCTTAAGACCCTGAAGGGAACTTTGGGGGCACAGCAAGACTCTGGTTTGTATTATAACTAACGTTAAATGAGTTATAGTAATGAACATTGTGGCCAGAAGCAATGTTATCATGGCTGAAACTTTCAGAGGCTACTGAACATTTTTATTAAGCATGGGTGTTCAGAATATGCCCCTTGTGTTTTGGGCACTTTCCAAGGGAGTGAGTACACTAACCCCCAAAGAAGTGCTCGTCTACTGTACAGATCTCCCATTTGGTCATGGTAACCAGGAACATTCTAGACACCCTTTTCTGATTTCTGTACTCACCAGCCAAGCCTGTTATCACCTAGGGAGGTTTTCACATGAAGAAGTTATACTGACCAATTCCCAAGGGGACTTTAAGATTGAAGTTCTCATTAAATAAGTTATTATGCTGATTTATTTGTCATTCTATTTGAAACTTGGTTAGCATGAAAATCAGTTGAGTTCCTCCTGTGCATGCTTAGTGCTTAATAATGCATTGGCTCTACAATGGAACTGCCATGGTTGGAACCCCAGCCCTGCCACTCTCTTATTGCTTGGCCTCAGGTATATAGAATAACCTGTCTTTACCCAAATTTTCTTATGTATATAAGAGAAAATAGTAGTTACTTGAAAGTATTGAGAGAAAGCGGTGTTAATATACATAGAAGTGTTAGCTGTTCTGATGACTAACCTTGATTCCTGCATCACATAGTGATAAAGGACCCCGTTCTAGAGTTGGACTACTTGGATTTATGTTATAGCTTGGTTTATAACTGACCCTGGGCAAGAAATATAGTCTTTTCTTATCTCAGTTGCCTCAGCTATAAAATGCACTTAACCATTCTAGATATCTCATAGTATTGTTCTGATAATCAGTGAAATAATATCTCTAGGATTTCTGAGAATGGTGGCTAGACATAGTAAGCACTAGCTACTGCTATGCTCACACACATTTGTTAAGCTGTGCACAAGTCATGCCTACTGAGAAGCCTAAATATAACCCCTTCCCTTAAAGAGGCTGCTGTTCCCACAGAGAGATATATATGGAAATAAGTAATTGAATAGTGTGAAATAAATGTTTTAACTACAAAGTAAAAGGGAAGCACTTTACCACTGAGCTGCATCCCCAGCCCCTTTTTTTTTTTTGAAACAGGGTCTTGCTAAGTTGCCCAGAGCCTTGCTAAATTCCTGAGGACAGTCTCAAACTTGCCATTCTCCTCTCAAGTGGCTGGGATTGCAGTCATGCGCCACCATGCCTGGCTGTTTTCTTTATTTCTGAAGATGCACACAAATATAAAGCTGAATAAATAAATTGCCAATGTTGCATTTCAGTCACTTAGTAAACTGAATCACACCAATTTATAGTGGTGATAACCTACACTTAATGCAACTACAAATGATGAAATTAGAGCAAGTCCAGTCTAAAATATCTTTGATAAGTATCTATCTGCAAACTTTAGGAATTGCCAGGAGGGAGACTCAAATCTCACTAAAATTATGTCTGTCATTCTCAGTACATCATTGATTCTGTGGACACACTGATTTTCTCATTGACAAAGCACTTCTGATAAGAACTTTGTGCCCTACATACTTCAAAGGATTGTTGTAAGGGGTAAACAAGATAATAAACACAAATACCCTTTAAACACTGCAAGAATCATACGCAACAAGGCATTACCATTATATATAATAACACTGCATTCCTCAGGTTATTATCCAAAAAACAAAATTCTGCAAGTTGTGCCAACACATTACCCAAGGTGGCTGCTCATGATACTTAAGGCACATCTAAAACCAGACCAAGAGCGTAGGTTCTTTGCCTTCAGGATCATGTTAGACCACTCTGAGAAGAATCTATTCACTGCTCAGCCCTTAGCTGTAACAACACCTGGAAGTAACAAGCTTCCCATAAACTGGTTCTCTGTAGACCTGGCTAACCTTTTACCTATAAATTGTATTGAGGTAAAATTAAAATTTTTTCCAGTAACAGGTTACATATATATGTATCACAAGCACATATACACACATATACAATGTTATTCATCAAGTTCAGTAAGATGAAACATTATTTATTAGGACTTTTATAAAAGTCTCTGTGTTCTTCTTTATTTTGTCCACATGAGATCACACGAATCCAAGACCTATATCCAATACAACTCTGTATGTTCCTCTATTTTTATGAAGCTTGAATTTTAAATTTGGTATACCTGAAAATATTTCCAGAACAGCTTCTTTTGTGTACATTTTACTATTGTCCTATTTTTCCCTTTTAATTTTAAGAGATTATTTCGTATTTTATCAATAACATCATGTACTGTTGAACATTTTAGATAATCTATAAGTCAACCAAGAGCAGGTTTTTTATCTATTTAATATGATTTGCATAATATGGAAAAATCATCATAATAATTTTTTACATACTGATAGAGAGGTTTATTGGGAATGATAATAATCTGTTAAATGAATAATCTGTTAAAATGAATACATTCTGCATTATTATTAAATGGTTAGACAGTTTCATCTTTATTCCACAATTATTTTTTACTTAGCAAGATTTGGTTTTTAATTTCATTCTACTAGTTTAGAAGACAGCAACATTTTCCATGATAAAATTTTTAGACAGTGATTTAAAAAAGTGTAGCAATCTGCAAAGTATGCGAAAAACATATTATAAATTTGGTATTAACAAGTTTAATACTTTTTAACTATTTGAAAAAACTTTAATAAAGCTACAGCTTATTAAATGTTGAATACCTTCCTATATTGTATTAAACACTGTTCATTAATTCTTGGGACAATCTTATGAGGTAAACATTATCCCAGTTTTACATGTAAGTCATTTACACTCTGCAAAGTTAATCTAAATAATTATCAATAACACTGTTTACAGAAGAGGAAACTAGGAATTCAGAAAGATTAGTTATTTTCCCAAGATAATGTGATCATCCCAGAGCATGATTTAAAGGGCTTCTCATCATCTATGCTCTGATCAGGGGTACTAAGATTTTATTCTTCATTATATATCCATCTACTATGGACTGACAGCATCTAGAATCCCTATGCCACTGATTTTGTTTCCAGAAGAATTTCATTTGTTGCATTCTGGGCAAATCCATTTATATTGTAATACATTTATATTTTGTGGAGAAATAAAATATATTCATATATATATAATTTCCACAATATGGAAAAACCATTATAACAATTTTTTACATACTGACAAATTTGTTTATTGGGAATGATAATAATAATCTGTTAAATGAAAATGTTCTGCATTATTATTAAATGATTAGACAGTTTTTTTATATATGTATATTTCCATTCTAAATTCTTAAATCTGCAACACATATGAAACTCAGCTCTATCTAGGGCTTTGTAGCCCAAGCAAAGTTTAAATAATCTATCTGAACTTTTGAGATTAGCCTTGATCTATGCTCCCATATAATTCCATTACCAGAAAAATCTCTGTTACAGATGTGGTAACAGGAAAGATGAGTTTATGATGTTAATTAGAATACAGATGTTCAGTGGATAGAATGTCTGCTGATGTGGCTTGGATGTAGATAAAGAAAAGTCTAGCTGTGCCTCACTCTACTAATTAGCTCCTCAAAGACCACTGGAAGTAGTGTGAAGAAGTCTACCCTGCTATTGCCTATGTGGGATAATAAGAAGCTTACTTAACAGGTTAATAAAAAGGTTAATAAAGATGCTAATAAAGGTCTTTCATCAGCAGTTCAGAATAAAATATGATATTAATTTTGCTAAGGTTTTTCTTAGGCTTTCTATCACAGGTATGCTTACATATAACATAGGTGAAAAAAAACAATTCAATAGCAAAAATAATTGTTTTAGAAACTCACACTAATTTCTAATATTATATGTGGCTATTCTAATTATAGTTTCATTAAATATTTAAATGCCATTGAAATAATAAATTGTCTTCTCTTTAAAATGTGGCTTTTTAATTGAAAGAAAATGTACAAAGGCATTGGAATATTTTATTAATGGCTATCCAATTTCATTGGAAGTTGAGAGCTTTAGTTCTTATTTCTAACTTTCCTCAGCTCAGGAAGATGTAGATTTTCTTGGCAACAGTTGCTGTGTAAAATATTCTGAGATAGAATTTTTTATCATAATTAATAATAGATGAAAATTTCTGAGTTTTTGATGTTCTAAACTCTATGCTGTTTGATTTACAGTGTCTTTATAGTTGTTTTTCTAGTAATTCTCAGTCTCTTCCTGTTGGTATAAGGGTTAGTCATCTTTTTCTTCTAGAAGGATCTGATATATATTTTCTTTTTTCCCCACATACTCATGTCTTATTTGTGTGTATATTCTAATAAAGCAACCAATTCTATCAAAATGAGACTGAATTACAAGCCTAAATTTCAAGTGAAATTTCTAGCATATCAGCAGACAGCTACCATACATTCTATCTGTATGCATCCTTGTGAGGCAAGCATTCCATGAAGGCATCATGACTTCTAAAACTTAGTTCCAAAACAGCACCCAAACTTGTGCCAATTATCAAAGCTAACATAGAAACATCATTCATTGTAAAGGGTTCAGCACAGATGTTCATGTCTTATTACCATTATATTATCTTTACATATTTATTTTTTGGCACCATTTTAAAAAGAAAGTTCTTATATAGTTTCAATTCATGCAATGCAGACAGGAATATAAAAAAATTAAAAAGTTATAGAGAATGTGATTCCTAAAATGTCTTCAGTTTTTTTCCCTGGTCTTTCTCCTTCTAGAAATATTGGCTCTCTGGCAGGCAGCAGCAATAGAAATTTTTATCATGTGTTCCTTTCCCTTTGTCTTCTCTCTTACTGATGTCTGCAGTCTGACTGCCAATTTGCACCTCTGCAAAGGGATAACTTCATTGTTTTGATGTCCAATTACCAATTTGCACCCATGAAGATATGCAGTATGTGTCACATTTATTGTTGTGCTTCTGAGCATTTCTGGGGAAATGGATAGCTTTCTCTGCCTATAGCATATGCAGTTGTGGTTTCGGCAGAGCTTAGCTTTTTTTCAGCCATCTACATCTCAATTTATAACACTACAAATTTTGTTAAATATTTTAGTAGAAAGGATCATGAGTCATATTGAAGGGTAGTTATTCTAAGGAAACCTAGCATGACTGACCACTTTTATATATCATCATTATAACTTAATAAATAGCCCCTTCTTTTTCTTCTGATAACCTCAGGCAATAGCATTCTTTTGTAAATTTGGCCTTGTAAAAACTATGCTTGGGTGGTCTGTGATTACTGCTATGTAGTCAGGCAAATCTCAGTTAGTAATTCTTTTTTAAGAATTAGAAAAATGTTTAGTGAGAAAATAGGTTCTTTGAAAATTGCTGCATTGCTGAGTATTTGCTAGGAAATAAAAAATTATGTGCACTGTAAATTGAGGCATTTCCATTCTCAAAATGTGATAATCGTTTTCCTGGAAGCCTGAATTGGCAAAGTATTCGTTACAATTCCTGATACAAAACTGTGCTTCTTTGTAATTGTTGTTGCCTGTCCCATAAACAGCTATTTCACATTAGTATTTTTGGTTTGATCACCTTTCAGAGAATGTTCTGACAGTCTTGAAAATCAAAGTTACATAGTTAAGGATGATAAAGAGGTAAAATGCAAGGCTTCCATTCAACGTATCTAAAGACCAAGACTTGAAATAATAGTTGAGGGCAGAAAAATCTGAATAAAGAACTCAAATTAGCCAGGCTCAGTGGTGCACAACTGTAATCCCAATGGCTCCAGAGGCTGAGATAGGAAGATTGCAAGTTCAAAGCCAGCCTCAGTAATGGTAAGCAAGCAACCCAGTGAGACCCTGTCTCTAAATAAAACACAAAATAGGGCTGGGGATATGGCTCAGTGGTTGAGTGCCCCTGAGTTCAATCCCTAGTACCACCACCTCCCCACAAAAAAATAGCTAAAGTTAATCTTAAGGAAAGCAGGGACTCAACTTTGAACAATAGAATAAGCATATAAATATGCTCATCTTCTTGTGAAGAAGTAAGTGGTTAAGAGTGTGTGTGTGTGTGTGTGTATGTGTGTGTGTGTTTAAGCATACACCTGTGTGTGCCTATTTAAATTCACTGGAAATATAAAAGGAAATACACATACCCCCCCCAACACACATACACAGATTAAGTATAAAATACATTTGACAGCCTGAAGAAATAATTCAGTCTACCTAAGATTTATTACTAAGCCAATACAAATAAGTAAATGTTAATGTTAATAAGTAGTTCCCTAATATAGTCAATTCTCAAATTATTTCATTTAACTTTTAATTTTAATTTGCTTTATTAAATACATTGTTTCATTTATATATTTGTTCATCCTATACTTGCACCCTATCACTTAGATATCAGGAGCCTTTTTTTGTGGGGAGAGCACTAGGAATCAAACTCAGGGTCACCTGACTACTAAGCCACATCCCCAGCCCTATTTTGTGTTTTATGTAGAGACAGGGTCTCACTGAGTTACTTAGCACCTCACCATTGCTGAGGCTGGCTTTGAACTCACAGTCCTCCTGCCTCACCCTCCCCAGCAGCATCACCACACCAGGCAGGTATCAGGAGCTTTCTAAAACGCTTTTTAAAAGAATATGTAGAAAGAAGTATGGAGATTCCTCAGAAAACTCAGAATGGAACCACCATTTGACTCAGCTATCCCAATCCTCGATTTATATCCAAAAGATTTAAAATCAGTATACTACAGTAATGTAGCCATGTCAATGTTTATAGCAGCTCAATTCACAATAGCTAAACTATGAAACCAACCTCAGTGTCCTTCAATAGATAAATGGATAAAGAAATGTGGTATATATATTCAATGGATTACTATTCATTAAAGAAGAATGAAATTATGGCCTTTGCCGGTAAATGGTGGGGCTGGAGAATATCACGCTAAGTGAAATAAGCCAATCCCAAAAAACCAAAGGCTGAACGTTTTCTCTAATATGCACATGCTAATTCACAATAGTGGAGGGGGCACGAGGGAAGAATAGTTAGGTTAGGTAGAAGGGAGCGAAGGGAGGGGAGAGGAGGGGATAATGGGATAGGAGAGATAGCAGAATGAAACAGACATTATTACTTTGTGTATATATATGACTGCATGACCAATGTGATTCTACAACATGTACAATCAGAAAAATGAGAAATTAGACCCCATTTATGTATGATAAATCAAAGTGCATAAATTCATTCCACTGTCAAGTATAACTAATTAAAACAAATTTTAAAATTTTAAAAAGAATATATAAGGAATAATATGAAACTTTCCAACATAAATATTTGGCAAATGCTTCTCCGGAAGACTCTAGATATAGCTGGAAATTGGTAATAATTTAACATAACATATTTGATTGAAGGATTTAGGAGGATATGGTAAAAGTTGGGACTTCATCAGCTGGTGAAAGGGGCACAAGTTTATGTAATGATACCTGTCTCAGCTGTACCAACAAGCAGCATGAACTTGAAAAGGCTCTTTCTGACTTGAAGTCTCTGAACTTGAACACCAAGCTCCCTTCTTATTTTCATGTTATATTACCTTGTTGGATCATAGTGTACATAAAAGAAAAACCATTTAGTTCATGAGCAAAAGCACACTTAATTTTAAAACACCATTTCATCAGGTTAATGTCTTTCTTTTCTAGCAGAACCTGCCTTCAATTTCACAAATCTCATCTTAGATGTATGATACAGTGCATCATTGCCTTAGGAGAGACCAGAGAAGACCCATTCATCTACTAAGCCCTTGTGATTTTACCCATGGCCTTGCCCACTGATTGAGTGAAGATCCTTTCTTCTTTAGGAAACCAGCTATGGCTTCACTAAATTCAGGAAGCACATGCACCAGAATATTGAATGAAACTCTTCTGTTTCTTGGGGTTTCAGCAAAGGTTTCAAAGGTCAATATGGCTGAGGACTTTAGTGTTTCCTTATTAGGGACATGGAGTGAGGAATAAGGGCAATGAAGCAGGGAAGGAGCTGGAGTCAATACAGGGATTCACCACAAGGCTGGCTGCTGCTAAACAAAACTGATTGCTTAATCAAAAGCACGTCTTCTCAGAAGTTCTAAAAACTACATCTTGGGATAGTCTATCCTCAAGGAGAAGGATGGAGAACAGGGAAAGAATTTATCCACCAAGGTCCATGGCCCACAGTTCAAAATTTTGCCTTGCAGTGCAACAAATCCCCTGCCCTTCCGGGTTACACATGTGAGTGTTGATGAGGTGGCATGGCTTCTCGCACATCCATCCCAATAAGGAAGGGCCAGCAGTCAGTATGAATTTGAGTTCAAGCAAAAGCAGCCTGCTGTTGTAGAAAGGTTTTTGGAACCCATGCAACTCTGGTTGTTCCAGTGTGCTAGAATAAGAAATAGGTGTGCAGTGACACACACCAATAATCCACTGACTCAGGAGGCTGAGACAGGAGGATGGCAAGTTTGAGGCCAGGCCATTTAGCAAGACTCTTGTCTCGAAAAAAATAAAAAGGACTGGGGATGTAGCTCTGTGGTAAAGCACCCCCAGGACACCAAAATAAATAAATAGATAAATAAATAAATAAGGCTAAGAGTGTATGAACTTGTATATAAGATGGATGTGGTAAATTGAGAATAAAACAACAGGTGCCAAATAACCCAGCATTCTAAACCAACATGCTAGACAACCCATGCAGGGCCATACCAAGGGATTATAAAGTTAATTCTGTCTAAGCTAATACATCACCCATTTTCAAACTAGAAGAATGTGAAAAATTCATTGAGAAAGGTGAGATACTGGAGAGTGAAAAATTCTTTATAGAATTGTTCAATGTGCTATTATTCATTCCATCCTATCCCATGTTAAACCTTGTTAATAATCACCAAGGACTGCATAGGATCAAAGAAAGAATCACATTGATTATTTTCTACTTCAACATGATGGCTGAAATTGCTAAAATGCATATTTTATATCATGAAGCACATATGCAACAGAGAATTTAAAATTGCTCGTGTTCTAGGAATCACATGAAACGTTTTATGTGCATTATCTGATTTAATCCTGACAGCAAGTCTTTGTAGTGTATAGAATTTTCTCTTCATTCAATGACAAAACTCAAAGAGGTTTAGAGACTTGTCAAAGCTCAAACATCCAGGAAAAGGACAGAGTTGTGAGTTTATGTCTAGAGCCTGAGATCTTAACCACTAGGTTCTATGGTTTCTCACCAACAATGAGCTTTAAGAGTAAAACCTGCTGAAAAGAGAAACAAAACTGATGTTTTCCATCATGATTTGCCATGAGGTCTGCTCTCAAATTCAGCAAAACTAGAAGTTTCTTGATGGGCCAGGTATTAGTAATTCATATTGGAAATTTCGCCTAAAGTTGAGAAAGTTCTCCTGGGCATGAAGGGGAGGGAACTTGAGGTCAACTGGAACCAGAAACAACCCCACAGGCCCCATCCATTTCTGCTCTCCTGGGATTTCATTTGCTTTGTAACATATAAACTAATCTGTCAAGTATTAATGTGGAAAGAATTATCACCCTTATTAATCAAGAAATAAAGAGAGATAAAAATACTAATAGGCCCAGTGAGGGTCACCACCTCAGGCTCTGAGCTCCTGAGTTCCTAATATCTGGCCTTTTAGAGCATTGAACAAGAAATAGCCACCTCTTTATGTCACCTGATCGTAAAAAAAAAGCACATGCAATGCTTCCCCAATTTACCTAAGCAAAATAGATACCCTACAACCTAGAGAATACAGTAAAGTCTTTCTTAAATACATTCTCCACTCAGTTATTCAAGACATATTTATGGGGCTGCCACAAAGAGTGAGATACTAAGACTCTGATTTAAATACAGGAAAGACAACTGATCCCAGCAAGATTTTGGAGCAAGTTCTAATTTATTTCCCTTTAACTCAGTCTACTACTCTCACAGCATCACTGAACTTAAGAGTATATGAGAGTTTATTTACACATGCTGCTATGGTACGGACTGTGTGAAGCAATGCAGAAGAAAACTCCTCTCTTTGAGGAACTCTCAGTGTGGGGTAATTTCATATGTCATATGCCTCCCACTTCTCCAGTTTAAAATAAATGTTAAAAACACTTAAATGGGATCAATTCATTTGCATACTTATTTCTCAGTTAAATTTTGCCAATGAATATCTTCAAAATATCTTTAATAGAATCTGTCATTATTGAGTATAGCATACAGAATGCCCTCAAAAACTTATGTTCTAAGCATACATATGAGTTGCTTGATTCATTGTCTCCTATACAATAATGCAGAACTTATTTTTAAAATAAATATAATTTTGAGGAAAGATTTGTATGCACTACCTACAATACTAATGAAACAAAAACTAACTTAATTATCATAATACAATATTTCTAAATAATATTTTCTTTAACATCTGAACCTATAAACTTCCTTGCTCTGTTAGTTCTCATTTGTGAGAGAATGGAAGAAGCTGAGAATTCAGTATATGGGAAACACTTAAATCTGCATATCTGATAATTGCTTATATTTTAAATTTAACATATGCAGTAGTTAAGAACACAAAAAATGGTCAATTACAAAAAGAGAATGCTCTTTGAAGTTCTTTTGTAAAAAAGAAATATAATCATTATTTGTGAAACATTTAATCTGAAGTTATCTTCATTAAAGGCCAAAGATTTACTTCTTAACACCTAGTAATTGTGGTTTCCTCTAATATTTTAAAAAATATATATCCTGGAGAAAGGAAGGATGTCAGGAGCATGGGAAGGGACAGAAAACTTGGCAGAGATGGAGCACATAGCTCACTGGAACAGCTTTGAGGAACATGTGGGCTGCAGAGAGGGAGGTAACTTACAGAATTTCTTTCATACATAAAGACAGCATGAGAGAAAGGTGACAGAGTAGAGGTGAGACCTAGTAAGTTTCAAAGAATGCACAAACTCTTTTTCTATCTAAAATAAGAGTCCCTCAGTTAGGAATTTTTTTTTTTAAATTATAATCCGGCTACCTCCTACAAATAGAGAACTCATCAGAATCTGGGAATCAATTCAACAAATGTCACCACCTAAAAATCAGGCAAATAAGAATAAACATGAAATGGAAAAGCCTTGCCATCTGCAAAAGGAATTCATCTTAAATATACTGCTAATGAGAGCAGAGGATTTCCCATTTCTAACTGTTAAGGTTCCAGAGCATCACCCATTACCCATCAAGGTGACCATGTCAAAGACACAACAGACTTGTGTCAGGGTGGGTGCCAGTTTATCCAGGATGGTCATAGAGTATATCTGGACCAGCATCTTGGAGCCCAAAGAGGATGCTTATGACATGAGGAAAGTGCCTTCCAGGGTCACCAAGAAGAAACACATTACCTCATTACCTCATTCTATGGGGCCTGAAGATACTGAATAATCACAGGGGTGTTCTTAAGCAAATGGTCCATATTTTGCAGAAAATATTTCTTTCATTGGATGATCTCAGAGCTGTTTTAGAGGAAAAGTAACCATTTAGGTCCTAAAAAATCAAGAAAATATAGATTATAAACTTATTTAAAATTTTATTGTTTCTAGTAATCACTACCCTACCTACTAAGCTCTTTACTGTAATGAAATCAAGTTGACAAAGTGGCTATTTCAGAAGGGAACATTCCACCATCATGGCTCATTGTGGTCACTGTGTGCTGGGGAAAACACTTGCTCCACACTCCTCCCAAATTCTGTGCCTCAGAACCATTGCTGTGGACATTTTAAAATTACTTGTTGAATTGTTAACTGAAGTTCTAAAAAAATACATGAAAAGTATAAGTCTAATATTCAAACATAGTAAATTTACATATAATATATGTATATAACATATTACATATATATCATGTGTGAATACACATATATACATACATACATATATGTATATATACACTCATGTACAAGTTACAGCTAATATTACAGAAAGCCACAATGCACATAGCACTGAACACTGCTTTGGATGACAACTGAAATTAACAATTTGGTATTAAGAATTAAGAATTTTTCTTCTTTCTTTTAAGGGAAAAGGCATTCTTGACATTTGCTTGATCAATCCTGGTTCTTTAAACAGAAATACTTTTAAAGTAAGAAGAAAAAGTCCAAGTAGCCTTGTATGCTCATAGCCCCAATGACAATTCTCTTGTTCCACCAGTGATCTCCATCTTGCCAATTCAATTATAGGTCCTAACCTTATATGGACGTCAGCAACATTCAACCTCCTTCCCATGAGCCACTCTCTCTTCTCAGATATTGTGACTCCCTCTCTCTAGGTTTTTCCACCTCACTGGCTCTTTCATTTCATTTTCTTTTGCTGACTTCTTTCATGTCATGCTCAGCCTCTAAATATCAGGCTTCCCCAAGGCTTCATACTTTGTCCTCTTTTCTCTATCAACATAGACTTTCTATGTGATCTTAGTCAGACCCACAGCTTTAAACACATCTATATTCAGATGACTTTATATTAAATCTTTATCCTGAATTAAAGATGTATATATTCATCTGTCTATTGACATTTCTACTTAGGTAATGTGTATCTCAGAGTTAACATGATTGGTGACAAACTTTTGATGCCCCAATCCACTGTGTCCCAGCAAACATGACCCTCAATTGTCTAGGTGATCAAGTCATACACAAACAGGTCCTGACTTCCCTCCCTGCCTTACACAGATAAGGTGTTTGTGTAATGATGAAGCATATTCTTAATCTGTCCCCTTCTATCAACTCTAACAGGATCATACTCCAGGATATCTAGACTACTGAATTAGCCTCCGTGATCTGTTCTGACTTCTGCTTCCTCTCCCTAATTCTTTTGGAAATCTTCCCAGCATGAACCCCATAACCTCTCTCCCCCACTCACTCTTTACTCCTGCCCATTGCTATCATATTGAAAACCCAGGACTTTGAGAGGATACAGAACCCTGTTCCCAGTGCAACTCCAAGACTTTATCTTGCTTTACTTTCCCCCTCCTCACTAGATGTGGCCTTTCCTATGTGAATATGCCTAGTTCATGCCTGATTACTAGAAATTATACTTGATGTGCCCAAATGTTCATGTGTCCAACCGCTTCAGATCATTTAGATCTCATCTCTAATGTACTTTCTTCAAGAGACCTTTCCTGACCTACCCAGTCTGATGGGAAATTCCTCCATCTGAGTCTCTCTTGTCACATTACTATGTTTTATTGTTAGCACAATATTTATCACAATCTGAAATTATCTGTTTATTTATTTAATTGTTTATTTTCCATCTCCCTATGTCATAAGCTCCAGAAAGGTAAATCTATTTTCTGTCTTGTATACAGTTGTATCTCTGTCACCTCCAATAGAGTCTGGCATAGTGGACGAAAGCTTAGTAAATATTATTTAATTACTGAATTATCTGGAATTGTATATATTCATATGCATAAAATATATATTATACATAATAAGCCTATATGTATAGATAATTGTTTAACATAATATGTAAATATTATTTTTAAAAATATATAAAAAATCTGTCCTCATACAGGAGGGATCAGTTAGGAATCTTGATGTTTGTTTGTGACTGCATGTTGAGATTTAAACTCATGTTTTTTAAAAAAATTACAATGTCCTCTTTGAAAGTTAAACAAAATCTGGACATTTTTATTTTGGTTTAATATTAACTTGGTGAAATTCAATTTATGTGGCTTAAAGTGTTTCCCTCAGAGTCTTGTCAAATATTTGTTTGAACCTGCAAAATTGAATAGAGACTAAATGCCTTATGAACCCCACCCCACCTTTGAAACTGACATTCCTGAAGGCCTGACCTTAATAGAGTCTCACAACAAACGTTCTCCGGATTTCACTGGCTTTATCTCCAGTTGCTTCTCGGTAGCCAAGAATCCAAGATAATTCTAGGCTGGAGAATGAAGATCGCCTAAATATGGCAGGGATCCTCTACATCCACAAGAAAGACACATCAATACAAGTTTAACCCATTAGCAAAAGAGAGAAGCAGTGTATCATATTGGTGGTCCTTTAAGCAGTGGAAAAGCTTCATCTTCATTCCAGTGTTGTTTTATCATCAATGTAGTTGGGCGAGGAGGTAAGAATGAAGGAGCTATGCCTTGTTACAATACCACCTGTGGATAACTTGAAAGTTGTAGGGTCTGACAATTGCTAGAGAGGAAAGATATGGTATTTGTAGTTGAAAGGTCCTGAAGTCATCATTCCTTTATCTAAATATAACTTATATAATATCTGTTAGAGTGCCATGTTTACATGTAATGCCTAATTTGTACTTCAGGCTGATGATAAAGTAATGGGTTGGTTGTCTGAATTTATATATAATCTCATTTTTTCTTAAAGTACTAGACCAGACAAAATTATCACTGGCTAGGATAAAAGAATAAAGAAGAAAGCAGCATAAAGAAACTCACAGTGGAACATGAAACTCAGGCAAAGAACAATGAAAATCATCAGTGGTTTCTAAAAGTGAATATTGTAATGACAGAAACTTGAGTATTTTAAATAATAAATTAGTAAGCTTCAATATGGGGTTCTCAGCCGGGCACGGTGGCTCAAGCCTGTAATCCCAGCACTCAGGGAGGCTGAGACAGGAGAATCACGAGTTCAAAGCCAGCCTCAGCAATGGCGAGGTGCTAAGCAACTCAGTGAGACCCTGTCTCTACATAAAACACAAAATAGGGCTGGGGATGTGGCTCAGTGGTCGAGTGCCCCTGAGTTCAATCCCCAGTACCAAAAAAAAAAAAAA
>PVHX01024125.1:0-24559 GCA_004024805.1 Geosciurus inauris
GGAGGTGACCCAAAAGTTTTTAACCATGACAGTCCAGGTAATAAATGTTTTTCAAAATGCCAGGCTAAGATTTTGGTGGCCATTGTCCAAAAGACCAAAAAAACTAGTTTAGAACGGGATCCTGAGCTGAGGGGTGTCTCCCAAGGGGGCCAATGGAAGCCGACTCCCTTGCTGCCTCTTTGGGAGATTCCCTCAGGAGAAATGGAGCCCCATTTGTATATATTCCCTTAACAATTTTCACCTCTGATAAGTGGGACCACATCAGGATGAAAACCAGGGAGGATTTAAACTTCTATTTTTGAGTTCTTAATTTTGATCTGGTGGTCTAGGTTAATATATTTTTCTGATTAGACCTATTTTACAAGTATTAGCTCTCAATATAATATGTTTTAAAAAAATAAGCTACAAGGCCTTTGTTTGTTCTGTGTAGGTACACCAGTGTATTGTCAGTCTACATGTATTGCCATGTCTACGTATGTTTGGTACCAAAATTAACATATGAGCTCATAAATTAAAATTTAAAAAATAAAATGGATCCAAACACCTTTGGTTCAGGTGATTCAAAAAGTTCAATTTAAATTGGGTAAACAAATAAAAATAAAAATGTCTTTAAAAGTTACTAACTCACAAGCTTCTCTAGGTGGTCGATTGTTAATAAAATGTTGATGTCTATAAAATGTTTATTATCCATTGTTTCTAGGATTTTTCTTCAATAGGAAAATAAATGATACTATTAATTACACTTGTCTAATATTTTGTTTTTTAAAAGTAAGTAAATTAGATCTGACATGTGTGAGATTGATCATGGATGTGTTTGTTAAAGACATCTAAATGCTTTATAAAGTTAAAATGCTAACTGTTAAATATAACATCAAGTACTCTTAACTCCTTAAATTCCTTAAGGTAATATGCTTAAACACATTATTGATATTTTCATAAACTGATAACATTAAAAAAATTTAAAATTACTTTGTGTCTTAACTAAAAATCAGGTTATATAAAGGGTATAAATGTTTCAACTATTTAATCTTATTAAAATAAAATAAGATATATTTAGTAAAAAAATTATGGGTAAAAAATTCTTCAAGGCTTCATGTAGTAAAGTTATAATACATCTAAGTAAACAATAAGAGGATCTAAATGATAAAAAAATGTCTATGTAAGTAAAGGGCAAGTTTGTGTGTAACTAAGTTGGTTATATATATGTAACACAAATAGTTAAAACTATTCAAGGTTTTTCCCTAAGGTCAAATATTAATGTACTGGTATAAAACAAAGTTTAATCTGTTAAAATGACAAAAACCACTGAAATAACTTACAGAGAGAATTTTTATTTTGACTCAATTTGGAGGTTTCAGTCTGGATGCCTTGTTTCTTTGGACATGTGGTAAGACAGAATATCATGGTAGAAATTCATGATGGAGGAGCTCATTCTCCACTTATACCTCTCTTTTTAAAAATATTCTTTAATGACTAATTTTTGTTATAATTATTAACATAATAAATATATAAATTAATGTTATTTGTGGTACTTCCATGTGGTCCTTTTTTTTATCATGTTTGTCCAATCTTCTATCATCATGCCCGTATATATTTCTTCTACTCTTTTCTCCCCGTTTCCCTTCTTTCCTGACCCCCTCCCTAATCTCTAGTAATCCCTCTTCTACTTGCACTTATTTTTTTAATTTTATAAGAGAGATCATATATGATGTTTTTCTTCTTGTGCCTGGTGTATTTTGTTTATTATGATGTCTTTTAATTTCATCCATTGTTCTGAAAATGACTGGAATTCATTCTTCTTTGTGGCTGAATAATACTCCATTGTGTATATATGGCAAATTTTCTTTCTAATTTCATCTGTTGATGAGGATGCAGGTTGGTTATGTAACTTACTTGAGAATAGTTAGGACTGTATCAAAGTTTCACAACCTCCCAATAGCTCCATTCTTTAGAATAATCCTTAGAGATGGGTCTGTAGAGAATATTCCAAATCTAAACTACTGTATCTGCTTATAACTGTTACACTTGTATAATGGTCATTAGTAAACTTGATTGTTTATGCTTGCAAAAATGATGTATGCTATTATTACTTATTTTATGATGTTTATATATTCCTAAGTGAAGTCTTTACATTTATTAAAAATGTAAAATCCTTAATAAATAATTTTCCGAATTATTTTTAAGGATTTTGATCTTTTGAGAATTTAAGAGATGTAAGTCCTTGAGAATTTTAAGACTCAGCATTATGGTGTTCAGGATTGTCCTTCACGATTATAAACCAAACCCTTCAAATTATAAAAAAATATTTCATCTCTCTTGCCTTACAGGTTAGATTAGCCCAATATTTAAATTTTGTACAATATTTATTCCAGACCCATTGACTCAGAATCTCTGGAAGTACAGCTGAAAAGTATGTGATGAAGATGCCATTGGTCTGGTTTTCTTGGTCTGCTGGCATGTATTATAAATTAGTTTATATTAGATTGCTATCAAAGTTTGACAAGCCATGCATTAAATAATATTCTCAGAACTTGCCACAGAATTAAACCTTCATTATCCTTCAGAGATTCTTCTTACTAATTTTTGGAATTATATGGTTAATTGGATGAGTATAGTTAAGACTATTAATAAACACTATTTTAGTGGTTTTAGGGCAATATAAATACCTTGTTAGGCGATTTTTAAAGACAGTATGATGTTAGCATGCTTTGAAATTATTCAGACCTCTGGCTTCAATTCAGGTTAATATTCTGATTTGGTATAAAAGTGAATCAGATTAAATAAGTCAAAGGCATTTCTAGGTTGTTAGTATGTGTGTTATGTAGACTATGATATGTGTGGTGTGTTTGTGGTGTGTGTGTATGAGGGGGGGTGCATGTATGTCTTTATATTGTGTTTGTGTGGTATGTGGAGTATGTATGTGCACTTCAGTGTGTATTAGAAGCAAAAAAGACAGAGAAGTTCTGATTTGCTAATGGAGTTACCCAAGCTAATGGAGTCAGTTTCATCTTGTGTTTAAGACTTCCAAAGTCATTCTGATATGCCACTGGCAACATTTAGCTGAGATACACAGAAAGCATTAAGAACAGTAGAAAATTTTATAGAAAGTCCTGGAAGCAGGAGACATTACTTCTTAACCAATTGAGTAGGCTCAATATTATGTCCAAAACCCACATAAATACAGTTACCTCATACTAGATAAGGGTGACAAAAACATGCATTAGAGAAAGATAGCCTATTCAACAAATGGTATTGAGAAAACTGGAAACCCAAATATAGCAGAATGGAATTAAATCCCTTTCATCCTGCACAAAACTCAAAGTAGATCAAGGACATCAACACAAGCACAGAAATCCTGTGCCTAATAGAAGAGAGTATGCCCAAATCTTCATTGTGTTGGCTTAGGATCTGACTTCCTTAACAAGACTCCTAAAGTGCAAGAGGTAAATCAAGACTGAATAAATGGGATGGTATCAAACTAAAAAGCTGCTTCTCAGCAATAGAAACAATCAATAATGTGAAGAGAGAGCCTACAGAATGGGAGAAAATTTTTACCACATGCACCTAAGATAGATCATTAATCTCTAGGATATATAAAATCTCAAAAAACTTAACATGAAAAAAACAAATAAGCCAGTCAATAAGTGGGCCAAGGAACTGAATAGACACTTCACAGAAGAAGAAATACAATCAATCAAAATATATATGAAAAAATGTCCAGCATCTGTAGCAAGTAGAGAAATGCAAATTAAAAGTACATTGAAATTTCACCTTACTCCACTCAGAATGGCAATTATGAAGAAAACAAGCAATAACAAGTGTTGGCAAGGATGTGGGGGAAAGGGTACATTCATACATTGCTAGTGAGGTTGCAATTTGGTGCAACCATTATGGAAAGTAGTATGGAGATTCCTCAGAAAACTTGAATGCTACCACCATTTGACCCAGCTACCCCACTCCTTGGTTTATAAACCCAGAAAACTTAAAAGCAGCACACTAGCATGATGCAGTCATATCAATGTTTATAGCAGATCAATTTACAATAGCTTAGCTATAAAACCAACCTAGGTATCCTTCAACCCATGAATGGATAAAGAATATGTGATCTATGTACACAATGAAATATTACTTGGTCCTAGAGAAGAATAAAATCATGACATTTGCATGTCAATGGATGGAACTGGATGCTAAGTGAAGTAACCCAGTTTTACAAAACCAAAAGCTGAATGTTTTCTCTGATGTGGGGATGCTAATTCACAAAAACAGGAAGGCTAGGGAAGAATAGAGGTATTTTGGATCAGAGGGGAGTGAAGAAAAGAGAGGGGATATGAAGGTAGAAAGGATAGAATTAACTGGACATTATTACCTATGTGCATATATGATTACACCACCAGTGTAATTCTACATTATGTACAACCAGAAGAATTGCAAGTTACAATCCATTATGTATGTGTCAAAGTGCCTTTTACTGTCATGCATAATGAATTAGAACAATTAAAAATTATTTGTCCAGATCTATGTCTGGAAAATGCAGTCTAGGTGTGCAGTTAGTTATGAAAAAATGTATGTTTGGCAAATAAATTATAACCTGAACTATACTGAATATTTTTTTTCATGGAGATTATACATGCATGCACACACACACACACACACACACACCACTGGGATATTATGTATATGATTGTGTATATTATATTTGCTGTAAAGCTTTGCATTCTGCTTCAAAGTAAAAAATATTTTTTTCTAATTTTTTTGGTCTAAATATTTTTTCATAAAATATTTGCAAACAAGTCTGGATGATGTGCAGGCAGAACCAAATGTATGAATTTGAACAATTGACATTTGAGTGATCTAATTATGTTTTTTGAAGATTCTGAGACAGAATTTTTAGCCTTATCTGCCACTTAGTCATAGTAGCACCCCAGTTATAACACTGAAGAATGTCTTTGGGCATAATCAAATATCCCCTTGGGATAAAATCCACTCCCATTGGCTGTTTCCCTTTGTTGTTTTGTTTCCTATCATACAAGGAACAATGCAAATACACTTACATTCTCTTTGATGAAACAGTTATACCCTTATGAGTGTGGCCAGGATGAATTATTAGGCAAGTGATTTTAAGTATTTTTGGCTTGATACATACTGTCAAATGGTGACATACCTTCCTGGACTATATTGCATTATGTTTCACCTTACTTCTGTACTTTAGGGTAGACGTGTTTAAATTTTTAACATTTTAGTTACTTAACATGAGAAAATGGGTTAATATTACCTTAAGATATTATTTCTTTGAATAATACTGAGATATACTTATTAACTATCTTCTGCTTCCTGTTAGTAGCCTTTTTAAAAAAATATTTTTAATACCTTTATTTTATTTGTTTTTATGTGGTAATGAGAATTGAACCCAGTGCCACACACTTGCGAGGCAAGTGTTCCACCTCTGAGCCATAATCCCAGCCCCTGTTAGTAGCCTTTGATAATCCCCCATGTATAGATTTTTCTCTTTAGGGCCTTAAGGAACATTTACCTTTTAAAATTAGTCTGTGGCACTTCCAAAATGAAGAAATATTTCAATTTAATGTGACTTTTACATTATATACACGAGTATCAAAACTTTGTTTTTATCACAAGTATCCCATTGTAACTAGCTCCAATATTTGGACAGTTGTTAATTTATTTGGGAAAATAAAAAAAACACCCCCAAAACAAAAGCAACCAAACAGAAATGTTTCAAAACTGCTATGGAATGATAGAAAATAAACCACAGGGTAAACTTAAATTTTTTTTCCCCGCAGTGATACGCTCAAGTCATATCTAAATATTATTTAGATATCTTATATCTAAATATAAGTAATATCTAAATATTATTTCAGGTTATCTTATTATCTTATTATCACTTACTGCATTACCACATATGGAAATTGTAATTTTTGTTTTTTGAGAAACTTGGATCACAGTGGTAAAATAGGTCTAGTGTAAAACAAATAGGAACATTGAAGTGAAGGTTAGAAGGATCCAAGAAAAATCCCACTTTGTATATGTATTAAAAAGGTGATGGTCTCAATCTCTCCCTAAAAAGAATGATTAAAATCTGTTAAAAATGGCGGCATAAATTTAGATATTTGTTTCTCATGTTTCTTCACACACAAAGTTAAGAATAGTGATGTAATTGAGAAAGACCATTATTTAATCAAGTCCATCATTTAAAATAACTTCATTGATGTAGCACTTTCTTATCTTTCTTCTATTTTATAATTTGTCATATTTTTACAGTTTTTGTAGTAAGTAAAAGAAAATTTATAATATCAAAGGCATGAAGTTCCATTCATGATTTATCATGTGGATACTAACCACTGTTTAGGGCTGTGTTATATAATGGCCTGTTTTAAAAAATGTTTGTCAATATTCTTTAATAGGCACAGATATTATAAAATCATTTTGAAATTTGTTACCCCAATATAATTTACATAAAAACTTTACATATTGCAGTATAGTTTGATAAATCTTTACAAATACAAGCAACACTAAATTAAGAAACCTAACATTAATATATTCTCTAAAGTTCTCAGACTTCTACCAGAAACCCCACCATCCTAAGGGCACAGACTCCTGAAATTTCTGCTAGCACTGTTTGGCCCGTTTAGAAACTTTATATAAATTACAATATGTACTGCCTACTCTTGGATGTAACAACTTTTGGTTAATGTTACTTACATTATTTTAGAAGTTAGTGAAATTTCTGTCTAGAAAATAAAACTGCTTCTAAATCCTACTAAACAATTATTAAATTAAGTCTTTGTATAGTTATTCTATAAACCACTAGTGCCTACTTTGTTTTTATGTGGAAATATTGCCATAAAAATGTGAGAAAGACTTTAAAAATAATTGGTAAGACATGAGATAGATATAAGAAAAGCAGATAAAGAGAGAAGATAGTTTATCACCATAATCAACCTGAAAGTACATGTTAAAGAGTTGTAAGTAAGAAAAATTGTATGTGTGGCACCTTGTTTAGAATATTTTAATTTGTTACATTTAAAAAAAAGTTTTTGCCTTTCAATTGTTTTATGGATGAGTTATAATTATATGCAATAAGTTTCATTTTGATATACTCATCCTCTCACAGAGCACAATTTGGTGCAGTCTTTCTCCCATTTCCCTGCCATCATCCTTCCTCCTAATTTTCATTCTTTACTAGTCTACCTTCTATTTTTGTGAGGCCACTTTCTTCCCTTTTACTTCTAGCTTTCACATATGAGAGAAAGCATATGACCCATGACTTTCTGGGTCTGGCTTATTTCACTCTCTATGATGTTCTCAAGTTCTACCCATTTTTCTTTTTGGGGGGGGGAAATGCCATAATTTCAGTCTTCTTTATGACTGAATAAAACTTCACTTTACATATGTACCATGTTTTCTTTATCCATTCATCTGTTGATTGGTTCCTGGGCTAGTTCTATAGTGTGGCTATTCATACAAGCATAGGTCTGGGGAACATGTGTGGGAATGGATTTTAGGAGTGTTGGATAATGGTGGAAGGAAGAGAAACTTAGATTAGGCTGAATTTAGGTGTTAGCCCATTAAGCAGAGATATTAGATTTAATATACTAGCTCGCAGTGTTAAAAAAAAAGGGTACTAATAATCTGTATGACTAGTTGGCTGAAGTATGGGTCCAAAGATGGCCTACCATAAATTAGCTGAAATGCCTGATATCCTTTGGTTTACTGTTGATGAGGGAATTCAGAAACTCAGAGAGACTGGAATGCTGGAGTGGATCTGTTATGTATGACCTTCTTCATACTTGTGAGGTCTAGCGAATGTGTGCTTCTCCAAAATTATAAAAAACAAATTTCTGAGGGGAGTACCAGCATTTTTGAAGAGCTCTAATGTTGCTCTTCTTTGCCTGCAAGACCTTGCTGTGGGAACTGTGGTCAACCATTTGAAAGACTTAAATATGATGGGAGTGATTGGATCTTGCAGAGGAAGAGCCCAAGGTTCAGCCCTCAATCACCAAAGACAGGGTGGTTGTAGTTATCATAATGGACAGCAAAGATGAAGGAATGGATACAATATTCTGACTCATGTAGATCTCTGATGTTGGTGAATTAATCGTGGTGTTTCTAGAAGCCAAAGAGATGAGATACCCACTAAATTCTTACTTATATAAACATAAAAATTTCAGAGAAAATGTATAAACATCTGCCCAGAATCATAACAGCAGGGAAGTATGGTCCCTCAGACACTTTCTGGATTTGAGTCAATTTGCAGATCTGGAACCCCTTGAATGAAGGAGAGGCCAAGTCCCCTTGAGGAAGGACCCTGGTATAATATCAAAAATCTTTACTGTTATTCTTTCTCCCATCCTTCCCCAAAGGGACCTAAGGTCTTTTACCAGGGTAATTTTGCATTGGGGAAAAGGAAATGATCAGACCTTTTGAGAGATTAGTAGACACAGGCTCTGAATTGACATTGATTCTGGGATACCCAAAATATCTTTGTAGCCCTCCAATAAAAGTAAGGGCTTATGGAGGTCAGATAATCAATGGAGTTTTGACCACAGTAAACTCATAATGGGTCCAGTGGGCCCCAAACTCATCCTATGGTTATTTCCCCAGTCTTGGAATGTATAATTGGGATAGATACTTAGCACTTGGCAAAACTCCAACATTGGGCTGTTATGTAGGGAAAGGCTAAATGGAAGCCTCTGGAGTTGCCTATACCTGAGGAAATAGTGAATCAAAAGCAATACTTTATCTGTGGAGGGATTGCAGAGATTAATGCCATTTTCAAAAACTTGAAAAATGCAGGGGTGATGATTCCCACAACAGCTCTGTTTAACTCTCTTATTTGGCCTGTGCAGAAGAGAGATGGGTCTTGGGGAATGACGATTATTGTAAGACTAATCAGGTGGTGACTCCAATTGCAGTTGCTGTACCAGATGTAGTTGCTTGAGCAAATTAATGCATCTCCTGATACCTGTTATGTGGCTATTGATTTGGCAGATGTTTTCTCCATCCCAGTGGAGAAACAGTTTGCTTTCAGATAGCAAGGGCAACAATATACTTTCACCATCCTTTGGGGTCAGTTCTCCTGCACTGTGTCACAGCCTAGTTCACAGAGACCTTGACCTTCTTTCTTGTCCACAAGGCATTACACTGGTCCACTATATCAATGACATTATGTTGATTGAACCAATTGAGCAGGAGGTACCAACCACTTTAAACATGCTTAGTGGAGCATTTGCATATCAGAGGATGGGAAATAAATCCCACTAAAATTCAAGGGCCTTCAACTTCAGTAAAGTTTTTAGAAGTCTAGTGGCGTGGGGCTTGCCAAGATATTCCTTCTAGGGTGAAGAATACATTGTTGCATCTGGCCCCTCCTACAAATAGGAAAGAAGCACAATGCTTATGGGTCTATTTGGGTTTTGGAGGCAGCACATTCCTCACTTATGTGTGTTACTTTGGCCCATATAACAAGTGACTAGAAAAGCTTCTCATTCTGACTGGGGTCCAGAACAGGAGAAGGCTCTACAACAGGTTCAGGCTGCTTTTCTGGCTGCTCTATCACTTGGGCCTATGACCCAGCAGACCCAATGGTCTTTGACGTGTCAGTGGCAGATAGGGACACTGTCTGAAGCCTTTATTTGGCCCCCACTGGTGAATCACAGAGGAGGCCATTGGGATTTTGAAGCAAGGCCCTGCAGTTATCTGCAGGCAACTACTTTCCCTTTGAGAAAGTGCTCTTGGCCTGCTACTAGGCCTTAGTGAAACTAAGCTTGACCATGGGCCACCACATTACTATGCAACCTGAGCTTCCTGTTATAAACTAAGTGTTATCTGACCCACCAAGCCATAAAGTTGAACATGCTCAGCAGGACTCTTCAAGCAGGAATGGTATATACATGATCAGGACCCAAAATCAGAAATAAATTGCATGATGTGGCCCAACTGCCCATGGCTTCTACCTCTGTTCATGGATGCAGTACCTTCTGTCCCTCAGCATGAGCCTATGTCTTCATGGGGTGTACTTTATAATCAATTAACAGAGAAAGAGAAGACTAGGGCCTGGTTCACAGATGGTTCTGCATGATATACAGGTACCACCCAGAAGTGGACAACTGCAGCACTGTTCCCTCTTTCTGGAAAGGCCTTGAAGGGCAGTAGTAAAGGGAAATCTTCACAATGGGCAGAACTTCAGTCTGGTTGTCCTTTTTGCCTGGAAGGAAAAATGGCCAGTTGTGCATCTGTACAATGATTCATGGGCCATAGCCAGTGGGTTGACTAGCTAGTCAGGGAACTGGAAAGAACATCCCCAACAAGGACAGTTGGGGAAGAGTTGTGTGGACAGACCTCTCTGAATGGGCAAAGGATGTGAAGATATTTGTGTCTCATGTAAATGCCCACCAAAAGGTGACCTCAGCAGAGGAATATTTTAATAATCAGGCATATACGATGACCCGATCTGTGGAGAGCAGTCAACCTCTTTTTCCCATCACCCCTGTTATTGCCCAATGGACTCATGAGCAAAGTGGCCATGGTGGCAAGGATGGCAGTTATGTGTGGGCTCAGCAAAGGACTTCCACGTATCAAGGCTGATTTGGCTACAGCCATTGCTGAGTGCCCAGATTGCCAGCAGCAGAGACTGAAACTAAGCCTCAATATGGCAACATTCCCCAGGGAGATCATCCAGAAACCTGGTGGCAGGTTGATTATATTGGACCACTTTCATCATGGGAGGAGTGGCAGTTTGTTCTTACTGAAACAAATTTATTCTGGGTATGGATTTTCCTTCCCTGCACATAGAGCTTCAATGAAAACCACCATCCATGGACTTACAGAGTACCTTATCCGTCATCATAGTATTCCACACAGTGTTGCTTCATACCAAGAAACCCAGTTCATAGCCAAAGAAGTGAGCCAATGTGCTCATGCTCACGGGAATCACTGATCTTACCATGATTTCCATGATCCTGAAGCAGCTGGTTTGATAGAATGACAGAATGAAGATGCAGTTTTAGTGCCAGGTAGGTGGCAATACATTGCAGGTCTGGGGCAAGTTCTTCAGAAGGGTGTCTGTACTCTAAATCAGCATTCGCTATATGGAACTGTCTCTCTTATTGCTAGAATTTATGGGTCCAGGAATCAAGGAGTAGAGACAAGAATGGTACCACTCATTAGCCTTCATAATCCACTAGGAAAATTTTTGCTTCCTGTCTCTGAAATATTATGCTCTCCAGGCCTAGAAGTATTGTTCCAGAAGGAGAAATGTTTCTCCCTAGAGATACAACAAGAATTTTATTAAATTGGAAGTTAAGACTTCTCCCTGGTCTTCTCTCTTATGTCTCTGAGTCAACAGGCTAAGAAGGGAGTTATGGTGCTGGCAAGGGGCATTGATCTAGTTACCAAGGTGACATTGGATTGTCACTCCACAAAGAAGGTAGAAAGCATACTCCAGGAGTGCAGAAGATACTTTAGGGCATCTCTTGTTATTACGCTGTCCTATTATTTTTTTATTTTTTATTTTTTAAATATTTTTTAGTTGCCGATGGACACAATATCTTTATTTAATTTATTTTTTTATGTAGTGGTGAGGATTGAACCCAGTGCCTCACTTGTGCTAGGCAGTCGCTCTACCACTGAGCCACAACCCCAGCCCCTACCCTGTCCTATTATTAAGGTCAATGGGAAACTACAACAACCCAAGATGACAAATGTCTCAGACACTTTGGTAATGAAGATGTGGGTTATGCCTCCAGGTAGAACCAAGATCTGCTGAGGTGCTTGCTGAAGGTACAGGGAATACAGAATGGGTAGTAGAAGAAAGTAGTCATAAATACAAACTATGGCCATGTGACCAGTTAGAGAAATGAGGATTGTAGTTGCCATTGACAATTTTTCCCTATTCCATTAAAAATATGTTTGGGCATACTTACACATTCAGTAAGAGGAAATGATTGTTACTTTCCTGTTATTCTTTATGTAATGAAATATTGATTGACTTAAGATCAGTAATGTTTTTGTTTTTTCTATTCTGGGGAAAGAACTAATACATTCAGTTGTAGAAAGGATAGTTATGTTAGGTGGAATTATGACTAGTTATTGCTTTTATTTGGAGATTGAGTATGTGTAAATAATCATATTTGGATATGAAGTTGACAAGGGTTGAACTTGTAATGGTCAATTTGAATTGTCAACTTGATTGTATGTATTAAGAGACGACAAGGATTAAGGGGATTATGGGTGTGTTGATAAGGGTGTGTCTAGGAATGATTGGCATGTGGGATAGCCAATTGAAATGAAGACTATCTGTAAGTGGTCTGCACCAACTAATAGGATGACAGCTGGATAGAATAAAAGTTGGAAGAACAAAGAAGCAGCAGAAGATGCAAGCTCTATTCTTCTTGAATGGGGTCTTGATTGCTCCTGCATTCACCTAAGGATATTGAACTCTTCTTGCTTCTTCACTCTTCAAAGCAGACTCTGACCATAATACTCCAGAAGCCTTCCATCTCAGAGTAGAGTAGCACTATTGATCCCTTTTGTTCTAGAGCTTCAGACTCTTGGATCGTGCAGCTACTTGTTCTTCTAGCTCTCTATCCGGCAGATGGCCATTGTGGACTGTCAAGCTTCTGGTTGTATAAGCCAACCTAATTAGTCTTCTTTTTATAAGTATACTTCTTGTTGACTCTGTTCCTCTGTAGAACCCTGACTAATATGCTAGTATTACCTATAGTGCCTCTCCACTATGTTAGTGGTTGGAGGAACTGGTGAATCTGCCTTGCCTTTGTTCTGAAGTTCAAAGCTCCTGCTCTGTTGACTCTGTCAGGGTGGAGTAAGAAAACAGATACTGCCCAGAACTTTTAGCTCTTTCTTGGGTCACAGAGGCTGAGCAGGCATAGATACATCTCTGGTACAGGCCCCTCTAGCCAACTCTGTTCACATTGTTGACAGTTTGTTAAGAAAGGAAGGGACTTTCTGTGATTTAGAGCTAGTCCTTCTAGAAGTTCTGGCTGTGTTTTTTAAAATGTACCATTGCAGGGGAATTTTCCCTGATTTAATTTGTAGTTGTCTGGATGTGGGAAGATGCTGTGCTGATTTAAGAGGGTGACTGGTTGGCTGAGGGATCACAATATGTGTATGAACCACTGGTTCAGCTGTTCAATTTGTTTTTAGGCTGTTTGTGATTTTTTTGTGGTTTTGTATTTTATTATTATTATTATTATTATTATTATTATTAGGTTTGGACCTAGGGGCACTCAACCATTGATCCCCATCCCCAACCCTGTTTTGTATTGTTTTAAGAGACAGGGTCTCATTGAGTTGCTTAGTGCCGTATTTTTTCTGAGGCTGGCTTTGAACTCACCTTCCTCCCGCCTCATCCTCCTGAGCCACTGGGATTACAGATGTGTGCCACCATGCCTGGATTATTTATGCTTTTTAAAGGAGATTTGTGTTACCATTCTGCTTTAAATTTTATCTGAATTTTTAATTATTTTTAAGTGAGTGAGCTTTGGTGCCTCTTACCCTTCTTATTCACCATTTTTTGATAGAGGGCCTTTGGGTGTGCTGTGCTCATTTTCTATTATAGTAACCTATTTTTCAGTCTCTCCAGATCTCAGACTATGTGATATTGAATCTTAGAGAATTCATTTTGTCACCCACTTCTCAATTCTGTTTTTCATTTACATCTCCTTTCCATGTTTTGAGAAGACTGAGACTGCTCCCAGTCTATATCTTTTTTTTTTTTTTAAACCAGGGATTGAATTTGGGGGCATTCAACCACTGAGATACATCCCCAACTGTATGTTGTATTTTATTTAGAGACAGAGTCTTGTTGAATTGCTTAGCCTTTCAAACTTCTGGGATTATAGGGGTTCCCCACTGTGCCTGGCCAGTCTATGTATTTTAATTACAGAATTAAGACCATCACATTCAGTGCTATATAGAGATTATTATTTTTCCATTTTGATTTGTTTCTAATATTTAATTCAATTTTAATTCTTTCCTATTTTTATTCTTCTAATAAGATTCATCTTTTTATATGCTCTTACAATTTTTTAAAAATTTCTCGAGTATAATTTTTTATAATGTGTAGTTCTGGCTTAGTTGTCATAAATTCTTTAAGTTAGTGGTTATTTTTAAAGGTTTTTATTTTATCAATTCTGAAGAATAACTTTGCTAGATATAGCTAACTTTGAAATAATTTTCTTTCAGGACTTGATATACATGTTGCAACTACGTCCCTTGGATTTTAGAATCTGTACTGAAAAGTCTGTGATAATTCTTGAGAGTTATTTTTCTAGCAGAAAAGCATAGCTGTTTATATATGCATGACAGAAAACTATTTCTTCTCTATTTAGGTAGGTTGTTCTCTGCAACTGGTCCTGCAGCTTTAGGAGGGACACATATGCATGTTGAAGAAGGAAGGTCACACCTGCCTAGCAAAGCCAGTTCAGCCAAATTAAGCCTAGAGTTCAATGGTGTGACAGATATGATGGTCTGATCACTCTTATTCATTCAGTTAGTGAAAATTCTCATTGACTTAATTTGAAATATGTACTACACTTTTCTCTTGAGTTTTATTTTTGTCCATTACTTCTGTATGAAGATTTCCATATTCTTTCCAAAGTTTGGAAATTTTCCTGATATTATTTCACTGAAAAGTTTACATATTTTTTTAGTTTGTATCTCAGTACCATTATTAGTATCAATGATTTTTAAAAATTTGGTCTCTTAATGTTTCATTACTCCTAAATATTCTGATCACGTGTCTTACCATCTTTTTTTTTTTGAGTGTGTTTTCAAGATTATACCCTGTGTTTGAGCCCTGAAAGTTTGTCTTCTATATCGTCAAATCTACCAGTCATGCTTTCTACAAATTTTAAAATTTTATTTAGAAACACTTTTATTTCTATGATTTTTATTTGGTTCTTTTTCATAATCTCTGTCTCTTTATTGAAACCTCACTCTCAGTTCATTTACATGCATTTTTTTGTAACCATCAACATTCTAAATTCTTTATCTGGTATATTCTCTACTGTGGTGTCTATGGAGTCAGTTGCTGAAGTATTCTGAACTATTGAGGACATCTTATTTTCTTACTTTCATACCTTTATTTCCACATGTCTGGAGAGAAGAATATCTACTCTTTGTTATACAAGGGAATTTTAGGTGAGCTTCTTTGTCTTGTAAAGCCAGATGATCAAAAGCAAGTAAAGTAAAACCACTGAACAAGCTTTATTTTGGGAGGTACACTCTCGGGCTAAACCCCCATCCATCAGAATGGAATGGGAGAAATGGTGCTGGTGTCTCATGATACAGAAAATTTAAAGGGCCCTGCCTGGAAAAGGAAGACTTAAGGCAGGAAGAGAAGGGCCTGAGATAGGAAGAGGAGGTGATCTAGAGTTCTGTGTCCTCTGGAATTGGTCAGGGGATCCTGTTGAGGTCAGAGTCCTTCTGGGATGAGTCAGGAAAGATGGCTACGGCCATACTGTGCATTCTGTGTCCCTTTGTGCATGCAGCTCATGGCTGCATTAGGCACCATGTTTGTGTTCCTTTGCACATGCAGGCTGCTTGCTGCTTCATCCTGCCTTGGCAGGGGCAGCCATGTTTGTGTGTTCTGCGTTTGCCTGGGTAACCTAACAGTCTTTACTTAGTACCCTGGGTTGGATGAACATCTATCCCATTCAACCTGTCACTGCCAATTTCTAGACTATTTTGAGGGCAATCTCTTAAGAACAGAGCAATATATTAATGAATCTTTAAAAAAATATTGAAAGTGTTCTCTATACGTCCACTAATTCAAGTGTAAAATGGGAGAAGAGTTCTTGAAAAGGTTGAGAAATTACATATTAAATAAAATCACTATTATGCTATATAGGGCCTGGGAAGAGAGAAGAGAAAAAAGGACAAAAAGGAAAGAATAAAGAAAAAGAAAAGAAATTAATAAAAGAAGAAAAATGGGGTATAGAGACAGAAAAGTAATGCAAGAAAAAAATATGAAAGAGGAGTGAATAGAAATATAAACAAGGAGAAAAGAATATTTCAATCAGTGATTTAAAATATTAGAAGAAATATTAGGTATACAGCTTTGAATAATAAAGGAAAACTTTCCAATTCAACATAAAGAATTATATCTATGAGATCAAAACTGATGAGTGATTTATGTTATTCAATTCCATGGAGGAATTGAAATGGTAATTTTCATTGGGTATTCTTGTTTTATATTTAATCAGTTTTTTGAAAGTTTAGTAAATGTTCATACCTTGGCCTTACTTCACAGGTTTCTCTGGAATGGATTTAGAGAAATCAACAATACACCTCTGATAAAATTCTGAGACACTCTGCATTTTTCAGTGTTTCTGGGTATTTAGTAACTTTCTGATTGGTCAATGGACACTATTCCTATTTGTCTATGACTTAGCAGCCAGATTCCTCAATGATTGAAAATGCAGTGTTGTGTGTTTTAATATAGAAATGTTTCATCTACACAGAGCTGTAAAATCCAATGTGGAATAATCCATGTTATTTTTAGAATATTTAGAGTGTGATGATATGAGGCAGAAGTGTGGTGGGTCAGATTTTTAACATGGGGTGCTCCAGAGGTTGTACAGAGCTGCTGGCCCACACTGAGGTACACTGATTAATCAATAGGCCTATGTATGGTAATACTGGGCAGTAGCTGGTGTCTTTGAGGCATTTTTCAGTTTGCTCCCTTTCTGTGCATGGAGCACTGTTCTTCCAAGGTTTGGGGGTCAGTCTCCACAACTTCTAGGAATTGCATTCCAGTTTCTTCAGAGGAATGCCACTTATGAGCCCAGGTGTGAAGATATTCCGTTACTACCAGCAGCTATGGTACTCACAACTGTAGACCTGCATGGGTGTGAGACAGTGCTGGGGCATAGGAGTCATTGTCTCAGTTTCTGTGGTACCAGCAATTTGTGCCAGCCACTGGGGCTTGCTTTCAGTATGCCTCAGGCTAATGTCTGAGTGTGCCCAAAACTAGTGGCTTCTGTTGGATGTAGTGCACTGGTCACAAGGCTTTGACTGGCTACTGTATATTGAATCCCCACCTCTTGCATGGTGTCAGCAGCCCATGCCTAAATTCTTTTGGACAGTCAGGGGCTGTGAGATCTGTTCAGGCCCTCTTTGGGGGTACCTGTGCACTGCTGATACCAGAACCTCTACCTAGATGTTGCACATCACATGGGTCCTACCCTCAGCTGGTCGTCAACTGATTTACTTCTACCTATACTTGGTTTTTGGTAGTTGTGGGGCACATGGTGCCACAGGGGCATGATTATCTGTGTCCTATTTTCTTTCTCAGTTTGTTTCAGCCACATAAATTTACTTGCTTGGCTTGTCTGCAAGTGCTAAGCAGCAGTCAGCATCTGTGGGTACTTTTTTTTTTGACATGAGCCTCTATTGGGTTCTACGCTTGTGGGTTTTTTTTGCATATTGCCCAAGTTTTCAGTCATTAGACTCACATCTTGGTGGGGATGAGTTTTTTCAGTAGTTGAGCTTCTGCAGCTATACATGAAGTTGGGATACTTGATTCCCAATATCACATTCTCTGAGAGTGACTTGCTCTCAGATAATTTCTGCTAATTTCTGGTGAAGTGAGGAGAGGGGTTTTGGCAACCTATCTGTATGAATTACTTGGACAGCCAATTTCAAATGTATACCTTAAAATAGTATTTGTTGCTATCTGTAGATGGGGAGAAACTATGAATTTTAACTTTTTCTATGGAGACAGACTTAGGTTTGGTTTCTGTTGGTTGGCCTTTCAGGAGTTTTCTGCTAGCAATTTAGGATAAATTATTTGCTTCTCCTTTAGTAAGTGCCTTTGCAGGTTCTGTCTTGGTTTAACTCAGTCTGATATTTTTTTCCTACTGTTGTTAAGAAAGTACACTTTGCCTGTACTTCTTTCTTCCTTTGTTACTCTTTCACTCTGATCACCCTGGTCTTGGATTGTATTAACAAATTCTCATCTGTTTTCTGTTCCAGTAATCAATTTCCAACTCCCTCCAAGTAGCAGACTTTCCAATGTTTGCTTAATATATTCCCTCTAACATCCACTTTCTTAGCTGTTCTTTCTACTTTGATTCTAAGCTGCAGAGTTAAGATTTGCTACCCTGTTTTACTCTATCATTTTCTGATATCCTGATTCCTATTTTTAATACACTACCAGGTTCTGTTAGGTGGAAGTATTACTAAAATTATTTGAAGATGAAATGTGGCTTAAGGAAATATTTATGGTACCAAGTTGACCAGGGGTGGGATTGTGATAACTCTTTTTTCATGTCAATTAATTGAGCCACAGTACTTTGATTTTTGGTAAAACATTATGGATATTTTTGTGAATGAATTTCTTTAAATGAGAATAAAACTTAATTAAACTAAGGAAGGCAGACTACTTCTGCATGTAAATGGGCTATTCAGTCAACTGAGCCTCATCTAGTCGGTTGTAGGTGAGAGAGAGAGAGAAGAGAAGAGTGAGTGTGTGGGAGAAAGAGGGGATGAATTCCTGAAGAAAATAAATCCTGCTGGTGGACTTCTTTTGGATTCCAGCCACAAGATCAGCTCTTATGTATATCTTTAGGTGCTGGCCTACTCTGCATAATTTGGACTTGCCTACAAATATCTTTTAGTACATCTCCTCTCTGTGTCTGTGTGTTTCTCTTCACCCCTCTGTGTTTAGCTATCTCTATCTCAATTATCTTTGTTTCTGTTTATCTTCCTGTGTGTCTATTTCTCACCTATCTAGGCTGTTTCTAACCCTGTGATTCTCTTTTGTTTCTCTCTCAATATTTTCTTTCATATTTTATCTCTCTTTTTCTATGATGCTATCCCTGTCTGTATCTCTGTCTTTATATATAAATACGTGGATGGTTTTCTCTGAAAAATTTTCAAAGACTTGGGACTTAGATCTGACATACTGAAAATGCTACAAGGAAACATGGAGTCAACCCAATATGTGGGCAAAAACATCAACTTCATCAATAAAACTCCTCTAGCTCAAGAAATGAAACCAAGAATCAATAAATGGAATGGCATCAACTCTTAAAACTTCTTCATAGCAAAGGTAACAAAAGTGTGAAGAGAGAGCTTAGAGAATGGGAGGCAACTTTGCCTGCTACTCTTCAGCCAGAATTAGTATACAGAATATATGAATAACTAAAAAAAATTAATAGCAGAAAAAAAATAACCACCCCAATCAATAAATAGGCAAATAATCTAGACATTTCTCAAAGAATAAATAAAAATGTTCAACAAATTGGTGAAAAGCCAACATCTTTAGCAAACATGAAAAGGCAAATCAGAACTATACTAAGATTTTATTTTACTCCAGTCTGAATGGCAATCATCAAGAATACATAAATTATTACCCTATGTACATATATAACTACATGACCAGTGTGGTTCTATATTATGTATAACCAGAAGAATGAGTTGGTATACACCTTTAATGTATGTGTCAAAGTGCATTCTACTGTTATGTATAATTGTAGAACTAGGGATGATGCTTAGTGGCAGAGCATTTGACTAATACATGCAAGAGCAAAGCCCAAGTTCAATCCATAGCATCACACAAAAAATGTAATAACAAGTGCTGGTGAAAATGTGGGTAAAATGTACATTCAGACATTGTCTGTGCAATAACTACCTCCACAAATGTGTGAGCTAATAGATATTATAATTATTCTAATCTTAGCATTGCACAAGTATGTATGTACTAAATCACAAAACTTTACCCACTAAGTTATATATAATTGTCAGTTAAAATTAAAATATATTTAAAAAATGAAAACTGAAATATTACAAAGCAATTTTGATTAAAATATTATTCTAAGTAGAACAAAGGCAAAAAATATCATATATAATTCTGTTTATATAAAATATACAGAATAGGTATGTCCATAAAGACAGAAATCAAATCAAATTATTGACTTTCAAGAGTGAGGGGTAAATAAAATATGTATTTACTGCTTATGGGTATAGTGTTTCCTTTTAGGTGACCAAAATCATTTGTGTTTTTAAATGCCTTTTTTGAATGCCTATTTTTTCTTTTGGCTTCTTGCTCTGATTAACATTTCCAATACTGCATTGAATATGAAAGTGCGAAAGGATATCCTCATATTATTCCTGATCTTACTAGAAACTCAGCTTTACCCATCAAGTGTGATGTTTGCTAGGTTTTGTCATCTATGATTTTAGTCAGTATTTTTCCTGCTGTAACCGAAAGACCTTACAAGAACAATTACAGAATTAAAAGTTCATTTGGCTCATGCTTTTAGAATTCTCTGTCCATAGTTCTTAGTCTGGGGTGAGGCAGAACATCATGGAGAAGGGCATGGAGGAGGAAAGCAGCTCAGGACATGGTACCAGGAAGCAGAGAGAGCTCTGCTCAGCAGGGACACAATATAAACCCCAAAGACACACCCCAGTGACCCACCTCCTCCAGCCACACCTCACCTGCTTACAGTTAATCCATATCAGTAATTACACCTCTTATAACCTAATCATCTTGCTTCTCAATGTTCTTGTATTGTCTCACATTATAAGCTTTTGGAGGAAACCTTGTATCTAAATCAGAACATATATGATGTTTACTGTGTTGAGGCCTGTTTGTATGTACTGATTCGTACAAATTTGTACAAATTCTGTACAAATTTGTAGAACATTTTTGTAAGTCATTGTTGAATTTTTTTAATATTTATTTTTTAGTTGTAGGTGGACAGAATATCTTTATTTTATTTTTATGTGGTGCTGAGAATCGAACCCAGTGCCTCTCGCATGCTAGGCAAGCACGCTACCACTGCGCCATAACCCCAGCCCCCATTGTTGAATTTTAACAAGCAGCTTTTCTGAATTTTGTCCTTTATTCTGTTTATGTGATGCTTTCACCTAAAAATCTTTTTTATTTTCATGTGTGAATGAATCAATTCTTATATCACTGGGACAGGAAAAACTGAATCCAACTTAATTTTGGTAAAATCTTTTCTTAAAGTTTTTATTAATACATCATTAAAGTTATATAGAATGTTGGAGTTTGTTGTAACATAATCATACATGCATTGAATGTAATAGCTCCACTTCAGTCCCCAGGACTTCCTCTTTTCTTTCCTTTATCCTTCCCCTATTCTCCATCTACTTTACTAGTCTTCTTTTTATTTATTTATTTATTTTTAATTTTTGCTCTATACATACAAATAAAGTTGAAAATTGCTTTGGTATATACACATACCAAATTTCTGTAGCATAATTTGGTCAATTTCATTCTGCAAATCTTTCATTTTTCCATCTCTTTCCCCTCCCCTTTTCTTCCCTTCCTCTATCCCACTAATTTTCTTCTATTTCATGTAATCTCACACATTTTCTCCTACCTTATTTTGTTCTAGATTCCACTTAGAAAAAACATTCAGCTTGAATATTTTGCTCAGACCTATTTGACTTAGTATGATACATATTGTATGCATTTATTAGCCAATTCCATAATTTCAACCTTCTTTGTGGCTCAGTAAACTCCATTATGAATATGTACTACATTTTCTCTCTCTCTTTTTTAAAAAGGCTTTTCATTTAGAGTTCATTATCAGTGCTTCACACAGAACATTTTGTGATCATTAGTGATGTGGTCGCTGACAGTCTTCTCAAATATTATTTCAGTCTTTTTTGGTAAATATTGCTTTTTACCATGCAAAATAACCAAATATACAATTTCAGGTGATGGTAATACCATTAATATAATCCACCTTAATTATAAAAAGGACAATACTTAAAATCATGTACATAATTTTACAAAATTTCTTTTTAAAACCCCTACAAATATTACTGGCATAAAGACTCTTCAAAACTTCTTGATAGCATTAAGCTATAAAATTCCCTTTGGAAAAGTAGGGGATTTTCTAAATTTGACTTTAAGATTTGTTTAAATTGCTTAAAAAATATCATGAGGAGTGAAAGCAGCAGGAAAAAGAAGTTTCCAGTCCATGGATTCAACATGTCTGTTCAAGTTACTTAGTTTCTCTTCAAGAGAAAGAACATATTATAAATGTCAGCTATCTGGGTGCAGTTGTGCACACCTGTGATCCTAGTGGGTTGGGAGGCTGAGGCAGGAGGAGTGTGAGTTCAAAGCCAGACTCAGCAAAAGTGAGGCACTAAGCGACTCAGTGAGAATCTAAATAAAATACAAAATAAGGCTGAGGATGTGGCTCAGGGGTCAAATGCCCCTGAGTTCAATTTCCAGTACTCCATAAACAAACAAACAAATAAATCACCTAGATGAACTAATGGTTAGCTCTTCTTTCACTTGCATCCATGGGAGAGATTCTTATTGAAAAATGCTTATTTATAGAATCTTATGTAAAAATAGATATTGCAACCTCCAGTTATTCTTGTTTTTAAAAAAGGTGAGTTCCTAAGTTTTCTAAAAGTGCATCTGCTCTATCTTTAGATAACTAATTCACAGAATATGTTCAACATTGTCTACCCCACCTTCCATTTTTAAATCTCCTTCAAAGTCTCCCAGAGGAATTATGTGTTTCTGTTGTCTCTTGGTGACTGAAATAGTCTTTATTCTTCAAGGCATCATCATGTTTGTCAAGCACATGAATTAGCTCTCCTTTAAATCCTTTGAGGACACCATTTTTTCAAAATATAAAGTCAGTCATTATTTTGATATTTGGATGATAAACTCCAGCTTGATGAATAACTTCCTCTAGTACATCACTAATATCAACTCACAATATGAACACAGGGATACTGTGCCTTGAAGCTTATCAAAGAAATTATCATATCTGTTCTTGAGTATAATGTCAGATTCTGCCACAATTTAAGTTTAGCTTTTGGCATACCTTGTTCACCAATCAAATCGTGATTTAATATGCCATCGTACCTTATAAATGTACTTCTTTTCTACAGTAACAAAATCAAAAGAACAAAATAAACTTCTGTAGCATAATACTCTTGCTTTTGTTGTGCTATTTTTGACATTTACCTGTAACCAGCTTATAGTTGTCAGTGACATTATGGCAAGTTGGGCATTCTTTCCCTTTGTAGGAAAATCTACCTCGTTCATATCCACGGGTGTTGTTATCTGAAGTTTGACAGCTCCTTCTTTGATAAGACCTCAAAGACTTTCCTTTATTCCTGAGGTGTTCTGATGTGAAGTGAGACTTTTTGGAATTCTGACATCATTTTGATAATTACAGCAGAGCCTTGATTTGATGATCTTAGTCTTACAACTCGTCTTCCTCTTCAAGATGAATATGTTCTGGACAAGCACAACTCCCACCATCAAGGAGCTTACTGCCATGCCCACACTCCTGCAGCTGCCAGGTCCATGCACAGCCCTAGTACAGCCACTAAATGTAAAACTAGAACATGGCATTCTCTTTACTCATTCTTTGGTTGTCACCTGAACTTATTTCATAACTTGGTTATTTTGAATTGCAATGTTACAAATATTGATATGCCTATGTCACCATATAATGCTTACTTCAGTTCTTTTGAAGAAACTTCCTATTGCTTTCCAGAGTATTACTAATTTGTAGTTCCATCAATAGTGTATAAGTGTAACTTTTCCTCCACATTCTCACCAGCATACATTACCACTTATATTCTGGATGATTGTCATGCTAACTAGTGAGATTAAATTTCAATATAGTTTTAATTTGTATTTATCTGATTGCTAGGGATGTTGAACTATATTTTTTTGCTAATTTGTATTTTTCTTTAGAGAAATATCCACTTAGTCCTTTTGCCCATTTATTGAGTATTGAAAATTTATTTTTGGTGTTGTTTTGAGTTTTTTATAATATTCTGGATATCAATCTCCTATTAGAGTTATAACTGGTAAATATTTTCTTCCATACTATAGGGTTTCTCTTCCTTGCTTATGTTTCCTTTGCTATGCAGAATCTTTTTAATCTTTTTAATTTGATCCTGTCGCACTTACTTATCTTCATTTTATTTCTTGAGGGTAAAGGGTCTTGTTAAGGAAGTCAGTGCCTGCACCAATATGTTGAAATATTAAGGGGGGCAGTTCCAAGATGGCGGCCTAGACAGTCCACCCTGCGCTAGGCTCTCAGGGACCAAAGCTGGAAGTGGTGGAGGCGCCGTTTTCCAGCCAGCATCCTGGCATTATTCTGCAGCTCAACATCCCAAGCAGGAATTTCGCTCGTGTATGTGTGAGTACAGGATCACCGGGAGGCAGCGGTAGCCAGAAGGCGTGGCTTCAGCGCCAGCCGGAGAAGCGCGGTTCTGGCCTGGGCCTCGGCCCAGGGCTCCGGCTATCCGAGACTGAGACTGGAAGTAGTGGGGTGCCAGCTTCCAACCAGGTTTTGGCAGCTCTCTGCGCCTTGCCGCCCCACGCAGGAGTCTCACTCGCGTGTGTGAGCGCAGAGCCACCGGGAGGCAGCGGTAGCCGGGAGGCGCGTCTTCGGCACCGGCCGGAGAAACGCGGTTGCAGCCTGGGCCTCAGCCCAGGGCTCCGGCTATCCGAGACTGAGACTGGAAGTAGCGGGGTGCCATCTTCCAACCAGTTTTTTGG